>JANZLX010161061.1:0-68263 GCA_025531955.1 Erythroxylum orinocense
AAAATATTATACATATCTATATATATATATATATATATATATATATACATATGTGTATGTGTGTCTATATATTTTCCCGTGTGCGCACGTGTAACAATATGTAGTACGACAATGAGTTGAGCTGGCGTGTTGAGATTAAGTTTGAATAAATATTTTTAATTTTTAAAAATAAAATTTATGGTACATTTTTTTAAAGAAAATGAGATTTAGGTTCGTTGATAGTCAAATATCGAATTCATCTAACTTGAAATTTAAAAAAATTAACTTAATTTGAAACTCAATTAACTCAGGTTGAATCTATTCACTTTTGATCGAGCTAGACTGAGTCAAAATAAAGTAAGCAAAATTTGTCATACCTAATTTTAGGTGCTTCAAATGTAGCATTTATGGTATTGGCCTGGACAATTTTAAATAAGCATGAGTACAGCCAAAGTATGGTCTAACCTAAACTATTGGATGGATTGAACTAAAAAGTGCAAAATTATACTTAAGTTTTTCTTTATTTTTATACTTTTTGAATTTTTTAACCATAAAGTTCTAATCAAGTTGGGTTGATCTTCTTGAACCTAGAATTAGGTTTGATTTTTTCAATTTAAACTTGAATTATGTTCAAGTTTCGAATAAATCGAATTTAATTTATTAATTTTGGGTCAAATTTTAGTTAAATTAAAATAATATTTTTTATTAATATAATTTAATAATACATAATATTTTCTTTACATTTTTATAAAAAAATATTTCTATAACTCGAATCTTTTAATCATAAAAGAATAATTTTACTAATTGTTGTAAGACTCGTTGTCTCTATTATAAAGTAAAACATGAACTAGAATTAAATAAAAAAGGAACCATCAAGAATAATTTTAAAGAATATTCATAAACAAACTAGAAGCTTCAAGAAATATCTAAATTAATATCTGATTTGTAGGACAAGTTTGAATATATCTTCTAAGATACTGTTCTTCAAACAATAATGAAGGAGAGATATTTTTGGTGGAGGTGTTAAATTCAAAGTTGATTGTCATTGATGATGTGAGATTAGAATGTAGTAAGGTTTGATGACTAAGGTACCATGTATTGAGATTATTATCAACTCAACCTCGGCATTATGTTTTGACCGGTATGTGTATCACAATAGTCACGTGACTGTACAGTATAGCTTTGTACAGGCAAGAGTCAATAAGAGTTATGGACACATCACAAGAAATAAAGAAGATGACGATGGCCTGCATGATAGTTCAGTTGGTTATTGGAAGTGTAAATTGAGATCAAGGTCTTAGGTTCGAGTTTCGACAGTGATTGTGTGAGAGTTCATCCAATGTGGTGACTCCTTATGCGCACCGACGTTGGGCTATCCTTCTGAAAAGCTGGCTAAGATTAGACCATAATTTACCCCCCTCACTACTCTGTCGGGCTGAGGTGTGGGAGCGCCTAGAGTGTGCGATTCCACCTTTTTGAGATCAAGAAGATGATGATAGGATCAACCGAACCAAACTTTTTGTTACCCTAAATTGCATTGCAATTGGTAGTTTACCCAAAACCTAAAAAGGGCTTAAGTGCTTGATTGAATGGACTTTTGAGAACTTAATAAGTACTTTTTTATTATAAATTTTTTTAAAAATGAGTGTTTGACTGTAAAATAAAAATATTTCTTTAATAGATATGACTTTTTTGACAACTAAAATATATCTTTTTAAGAAGCTTAAATTTAGAGCTTCTAAAAAAAATATTTTTCAGGTAAAATTTTCAAATCAATTAATGAGCTTATTTTTTAGTCCCTTTTATCTTTATGTTTTACACATAATTCTTACAATACCCACAAACTAATTTTTCCGTTTATTATGTATTTAACTATTTACTTAACTTAGATATTTATTTTGAGACGTAAATAATACTATTTAATTTTTATATGTTTTAATGTTTATTTTTATATTAGTTTATTTATGCCGTAATTTATATAAAAGATTTGATTAGATGTATTTTCATTTATTTTTTATATAGTTTAAAATCATATAATAATTGTAAAATATATATATATAATAATTAATATATTATACTTTGCATATTATTTAATATACTTTAAATAAAATTTATATGTATAAATATTTTTTATTAAAAAATAATTAAAATTAAAATAATTTTATTTTTTAATGTTACTAAGCAATCTAATGTACTAAATAGTAAATTGATTTCTTAAAAATTTCTACTAAGAAAGCTTTAGTATAAGCCCAATCATTCAGGCATAAAAAAAGTTTATTACTCACTCGTCAGAGCCATAACATAGAGCCAACAGAAAAGCACAACCTCGCCTCTTCTCATTCAAGATTGGTGTGGCGGGACCTGATGGCCTCAGGACTCTGACCCAGAACCTCGCCCAACTTATAAACCACCATCTCAAACAACACAAACAACGCTCCTTCGTAAACACTCCCCATAGGCATCAGTGGCCGTGATTTCACCTCATCATTGGCCATGGTCTGCGCGGGCACATAGCAGGTAACACTGGCATGCTTCACGCACGATCCTGTCTCCGGCTGAGAAGTCAAGAGCAGGACTTCGGCACCGACCGATTTAGCCACTGAGCAAATCGCGTCGACGGTGGAGAATCCCCCGGGGCCGGCGGATGCTATCAGTAGGTCCTTGGAGGAGATTGGAGGAGTTGTCATGTCGAAGACGAAGTGAGCAGAAAGACCCAGATGAGCTAATCGCATGCAGAGACCTTTAAGCATAAGACCCTCACGACCAACTCCGTAGAGGAAGATGCGGCCCTTTTGACCAGCGACGGCGATGCGACCAGCCATGGTGTCCAACGGTGGTGGATAAGGATTGGTGGGCTTGGAGAAGATAGAGGCTATCTGGCCGCATATTTCAGAGGCTAAAGTCGAGGCTGATGAAGCTTGGGAGGACATTGTCGGAAGTTTTTGTACTTCTGTTTTCTGTGTGCTGAAGATAAGATAAGGGTTTCGATAGTATTCATATTTCATTCATTGTCCGATTTGTTTGTTAGTGAATATTCCACAAAACTTAAAAAAAGAGAGTATAATTTGTATTTTAATATTTAACAAAAAGTTTAAGTAATTATTTTAATTTATATTATTAAAATAATATTTATTACGTAAATTAATAATAGAAATAATACTTTATTTACATTTTTAAATATTAACATAAAATTATGAATATCATAAATAATAATAAGAGTGGAACCAACCCGAACCAAGAATACTCAAAACTCGAACAACAACATTGTTACCTTGCTCTTTAATGTCTCAATTGCATTGTATGCTCCTTGATTGGAACACCTTGTTGGGTACTTCTGGTCATGAGAGTCGTTGGGTTGGCTGGACATTTCCTGTGGTTGATGAAATCTGTGTTAATGTTGATGAGAGTTGACCAGGCAATCCGGATGAGGCTAGATTTGGAGGGGTTTTTGGTGATTCTAATAGTACTTGGTTGAGGGTTTTCATAGTAGTATTGGCACTGCAACTAAAATGGTTGCAGACTTGTCGGCAATCTTTTTTGGCGTCTTCTCGACTTAGGAACGGGGTCATCGGCGTATCGTCCTTTGTTTCGATTCTCAAGAAGCTATATGTTTGGTTAGAGATTGGAATTTTTCATTTCATCCTCGTGCTAATTTGTCCGGTGATATTTCAGCAATGCTACGCTAGGATTGGAATGATAAGATAACTCCCTGTTTGGGAGATGTTTGTGAGAAGGAAATCAAGTAGCCGATGAGCTTGCGAAATTGGGAAGTCGATCTTCTATCACATTTCATTTCTTGTTGCCCTAAATTGCGAAATTGGGATCAACCGAACCAAACTTTTTGTTACCCTAAATTGCATTGCAATTGGTAGTTTATCCAAAACCTAAAAGGGACGTAAAAAAGTTTATTACTCACTCGTAAGAGCCAACACAAAAACACAAACTCGCCTCTTCTCATTCAAGATTGGTATGGCGGGACCTGATGGCCTCAGGACTATGACCCAGAGCCTGGCCCAACTTATAAACCACCATCTCAAACAACACAAACAACGTTCCTTCGTAAACACTCCCAATAGGCATCAATGGCCGCCCCTTATCATCGGCCACGGTTTGCGCGGGCACATGGCAGGTAAAAATGCCACGCTCCACGTACGATTCTGTCTTCGGCTGACAACTCAAGAGCAGGACTTCGGCACCGGCCGATTTAGCCATTGAGCAAATCTCGTCGACGGTGGAGAATCCCACGGGGCCGGCGGATGCTATCAGTATTCAGTAGCTCCATGGAGGAGATTGGAGTTGTAATGTCGGAGACGAAGTGAGCAGAAAGACCCAGACGAGCTAATCGCATGCCGAGACCATGAAGCATAAGACCCTCACGCTTTGTACCGTATATTTTAACCATGTTCGTAAAAATGATAATAATAAATAATAATCACAATTTTAATTTAATTTATAATATTAATTTAATAATTATTAATAAATATAAATTAAATTTATAAATAAAATTTTAAAATATATAAATTTCAAATAAATTTTGATTTAATAATTAAAAATATATAAATAATTATTAGTTTATAAATAATTATTTTTAAATTATTAATTTTTTAAAAATAAACTATTTTATTAATACTTTATTAATAAATATTATATTTATTTAATTATTATTATTAGTAATAAAAATATTTATTTTTATTTTAAAAATAAAAATTAAAAATTCACAATAATTATGAAAATTGAAGTAAATAAAATAACTAATAAAAAAACTTAAAAAAAAAAGGGAGGAAAAGAAAGGTGAGAGGGAGAGTTTAAAAATTTTTGAAAATTTTACAGAAAAAGTTCTCCTATTTTTTAAAATTTTCAGTACCAGCTGATATTTTGAATACCGGCCAGTACCGACTAGTACCATTCGAAACAGGCCAGTACTAACCAGTATTTAAATCCGGTATAACTAACTCTCCGTTTTGTACCGATTTTGGTTCAATACAGTACGTACCGGCCGGTACGAAACGATATTCACATTCCTGATATTAACATAAAATTATGAATATTATAAATAACAATAGGAGTGGAACCTTCCCGAATCAAGAATACTCAAAACTAGATCAACAACAACAATTTAGTCAAAAGCTCACTGATAATTATAACAAAAACAACCCAAAATGCTCTGAATATTCAAATCCAAATTTTAAATTGAACCTAACAAAACATAATTAATCTATTGACTTTCTAAGTCCGGCTCCAAACTTTTTTATCATCTTTAAAATGGAATTACAAAAATCAAGGTGCTATGTTCTACGTTCTAAAAATCTAAACAAACCAACTTTATCACAAAATCATAACATGGGTTTTCTTCTGATAAGAAAAAAGTTTTAACGAAATGTGAAAATAGATTTGGGTTTGAAAAACAAGTACATAAAAGATGCTTATGGAGAAGAATATGGCTATTGTTGACAAAAATTCTCAACTCACAACATAGTATTTACATGCAAACGTAAAAACACCACCAAAAATATTTAAAAGAAGGGAATGCCATAAACAGTGAGTATCAAATTGGCACAATAGCTTCTTTTGCTCTCCACTAGTTGGAAGGTAAGAGAGCCTTGCAGAGGCAAATTGTCTGTACCTTCTAAAGTTGTTCATGTCTTTGACACAAGCACTTACCGCAGAACAATCGAACTACTCCGTTCTTTTCCTCTCCGTTACGTTGACTTCTTCCTCTTCGTCGTCAAAAAATGAACCCTTCTGCCGGAGTTCCTTGACTTTACGAAACTCATCATAGTGAACTCGTCGGTGCTCCCTAAAGCTTGCACCCCTATCTGTTTCAGAATCTGTCAGCAGCAAGAGAAATACCCATCAGCCATCAAAACAAATGGCGTCACTTTTTATGAGAATTTGAAAAAAGTTGGGAGTGAAAACCAGTACGACTACATGACCAACCTTCTCCATCTTGCTCCACAGGATCTGCCTCATCTTCAGATGATGTCCAACCGCTGGATTGCCTGTTGGGATTTCTGCTAGAAGATGCCATAGTATCCAATGCATTCCGCAGTTCCTCGGCATATTTTGTATCACCAGTAGTTTCATCAAAACTACCCCGCCTAGGGGACAAAGAACCTACAGCAATAAAGGAAAAACTGGCAATTTTAAACTAGGAAGATAGTACTGTTTTAGCAATCTCATAACGAAAAAGCTTAACATAACGTCTTTTTCTCGGGTGTGGCAGAGGCTTTCATTGACTTCTATCCACCAAACACAAGTGAATGCTTTGCTGCTTTTAGTTTAGGATAAACGAAGATAAATTAACATACCGTCATCATCAATCATTGGGTGATATGGAGTCTTGGGTTCAGTGATTTTCTGCCTTACAGGCTTATTGGCTTCAATTTCACCCAGATTAGCTTCATCCCATTTTACACGACTCCTGTGACTCCTGAGAATTTGATGAAATTAACATATCATAATTACTAGCTCAAGTCAGTGGAATCCAAATAAAGCAACACACTTCAGTTGCAAGTAAACAGGCACATCAGTATAAGAAATTATGACACGAATACGTAACAAAAATTAGAGGCCAGAACTCTAGCTTGGACTCTTAACACATATATTCCCATGACTAACATTACACGTCTTCTAGCTTGTAAATTCTACGACAAGATATTGTTATCAAATGCCATCCATGTGGCACATATTTATGAACTAAGCCAGGAGAAAAATAACTTAATTTCTAGAAGAAATGAACAGAAAAACAATTGCACCTGCCAAAGTGTCCAGTAGTAACTTCCAATTGAGCAACATTAGAATATCATTTTTTTTTTTTGAGGCAAACAGATATTCCGCGGTTTCTCTGTATCAATTAATGGAAGGTTCATTTGATTCTCCAGAATATGCATTATATTGACATCATGCTATCAGAAAGCAACATTTTGTAAATGGGCCTAGATATGCTTAAGCTTGACCGTAAGAAATTGAACTATCTTCTGTGGACCATAAGAAACATACTATCCAGATTGACAAATCAGGCCAATAACAGGCACATGCAAATTCACAAGAAGCATATCAATGACAGCAAGTTCTAAGAATCTCAAACGACATCACATTATGATCCAACATGTGGTGATATTAATGAAAGGTGCCACCAGTGAATATAAAGTTAATGTCAGAAGAAATACACCAAACACAGAAGCAATCCTTTTAGCAGTAGGGAAGTAACATAAAAAGCAACACTTCTGCAACAAAATCTTAAGAGATGTGAAGTAAATAAAGGGAACTATTGGCACAAAACAGTTTGAAGTTACTTCATTTTTCAGATCTTGCTATCTCCAACAATCACCTATCTCACGTAAACAGTTGCTGATTGACCTGAGTGCATTTAGACATGAGAAAACAAGAAGTTAAATGTAGGTTATCAAACAAGGCAACAGCTATGCTGCATAACAACAAAGATAGACAAAGGCCTGATGTTATATAAGAAACCATGTAATAATCAGAAGGCCTTTCTCCACCAAATTCCAAGAACGGTAATATAAATGAGTAGAGAAAACAGTTGATTGCCCATGTAAGAGGAGTTACCAAGAAAAAACCATCAACAATCCATACAAACTCTACGAATAGTAACTCAAATAACTTTTAGGCAATGATTTTGAGACTCAACAGCATAATTCTCGTATCAGGAACAAGGGAAAATATCAACTAGCTGAACCGAACAAATTTAAGGATCAAAACTATATCCGAAAATAGCTAATGTTGGGAAAACGTTCAAGGAGACTAAAACATTTGGAAAATTTTGCAGGTGCCTCTACTCAATAATACCCCAACTTAAAACAAAGCTTCAACTTTGTTGTAAATAATCAATAACCATACAACTCCTAACAGATAAAAGGCTAAGAAATGTATCCATTGCCTACAAACAAGATAAAAGAACTCCCTTATCAGTAGCTGTTACAACAATCACAACCATTCTCACTCAAAACACATGGGGATATCAAGAAGATGTAATGAATCTTTCAGCATATCTATAGGGTGAATGTAGCCAAAACATCGAATCTAAATTGGGAAAAACCATTTATAATAACTCTTTCCCTTTTACAAGGTTGGCTTTTAAGTTTTGATGCGATGATAAAGATACATTATAGCACCCAACACAATATTATGAATTTAAATTACCTAATGCAATGAAGCTAAACGTTATCTAACTGATCCCTCAAACAACAAGAGAGGATCAAAAAGTTGAACCGTACAAAAAGTATAATCTTTCCATTTGTTTTCACAACTTCACCGAGCTTTCTCGAGAATCAAACGGAAAATAGAAAATGGGTATATTACAAAAAAAAAAAATCAACTGAAAATTGGATAACAAATTAGAGAAGAGATTTGTACCTGTTTTCACTTTGTTTCTTCTTACGGGATTACGATGACTCTCCTCTTTCTTGCGGATTCCACATTTTTCTACTTTTCTTACCGACTATATTTCTTTTCCGGTATTGCCCTTATGTAGTTCCATATTCACGATTGAGCCCCCGTAGAGAATTACAGCTATTAATTAGTCTGAAATAACAAATTTCCAGATAAGTAAAATGAAACAAATGGATCTCGATTCGGACTTTAGACGACATGACCGATCAATACAAAGACTTTACGACTTTACCTTTATGATATATTTCATATTTCACATTAGGTAAATATTATATTTATAAAATAAACCTTACTTTCAAAATATATTAATGATGAAATAGTGAATATGCGAAATTCAAAATCTCGTGCTAAAGAAATAATTATTGCTAAGAAAGACTTTCTTAGCAAAATTTTTAATAGATTATTATTATTGCACTATTTTTTCCTGAGATAAATATTTTAAAATTTGAATCGGTTTAGTTCATTTAATAATAAAAATTTTAAATCTATTAATTTTTCAATTTAATTTTTAACTTCTAGGTTTGATTTAATTTAATAATATTTATTGTTAAAATTGATTAATTTATTAATTTATTTGATTTTTTAAATTAATCATTTTTATAAAATAAAATTAACTAATTAATTTTTTTAACATTCTCTTTTTTAATTAAAATTTAAAATTCTCATCTTTTAAATTTTTAAATTTTATTCAATTTTATAACAGTCTAATACTAATTGAACTTTTTAAAACATAAATCTTTTAACTTATCAGTTTAAATTACAGTCTGATTTTTAAAACATTAGTAAAGAGTAAAGATAAGAGATGTGAATTTTCTAATTTTATTTCAATTAGTTAAATGATTTTAAGAATGATAAATTAGTGAAAGTGAAATTATATTAAAAATTTAAAAATTAACTTAAACCGATTTTTAATTCAAGTAGATATTAAAAAAAGCTGGACGTTATAGGACCAAAGACAATTAGTGCTGATACGTGGCATGATCTGGTCCTTAAATCGTAAAATGGAATTTACAGAGAGGGCAATACTGTAAAAGTACTAAGAAAATGGGACAGAAATTGGAACATGAAGCAGAGAGAGTTAGTGGTGAAACGGAGAGAAGAGAGATTTCCTTAAGGAGTTAATAAATGACTAAGGCCAACTCTGTAGGATCTCTCCGTTTTGTTCATCAATCACCAGCTCTCTGAGCTCAGGTTGCTTTTGGATTTTTAGGTATTGTCGTGCCTAATCAATTGGGGCTTTCATGTCATCCACCTTGATGATTATCTGCTACCTATTCATGATAAATCATTTTTCTTGATCTGGGTTTTTATGTGGGTTCTTAATGCTATTTGGTATCTGTGTTTCTTTTAAAGTTGTTTTCTTTACTCTGTGTGGATAACGAATCACTTAGGGTTCGTGAGTTTAGGATGAGATCTCGAGGAATTTTCTATCCTCGTTTACTGATTTCATCGAGGCTTTGATTGTTGCTAAACTCCATTGTTGGGTAAAAGTTGTGTTCTTTGTGCTTTGTTCTAATGATCTGTTAGAAATGAAAAGGTTGACTGAATGATCTGATTGGAATGAGTACGTGTGGCATTGTTTTTGATAATTGCAGTGAGGCTTTTGAGTATTTGAATGAAAAACGTGATCTAATCTCATTGTGATTTTATTGTAAGTAACTGCTATATGTAATCATCGAGGATTTCTTCTGGACTTTGTGTTGTCACAGTCGCAGATGTTATGTAAACTAGAGTTCTGTTACAACACCCATTTGGGGAATTCTTTCACTTCACTTTTCTCGTGGGTTTATTTGTGCTTACTCCTGGAAGTTATATGCATTTTCTGGTCAACTCTGTGTGTTTTTAAGTTCATTTAGATTTAAGATTATTATGAGCTCTAAACTTGTTTTGAGGTAGTTACGTAAACTATCTACTCAATAGGAATCTTTTATTTCTCTATGATACTATTCTTGCAAGCACTGAAGCACACACAATTGCACGTGAGATTACATTGCTTTCCTTCTATAGCCCTTTGTAGTGATTTGTATCAATCAAATATCAAATCAATACTTGGAAATAAAACTGGTGAAAGTATATTGTATTACGACTGGCATCCAATGATTCATGACATTATCGCTTCGTTTCACATCAAACTCATTCCTTTGATATCTATTTTTCAGGGTTGTTTTTATAAGAATGAGAGAGATTGGATTAGAATAAGTGCAAACGTGACGATTGGGAGGAAAACCTGATTAATAACTATAAGCAGACGAAGCAGAAATGTTCTCATTGTTTTATGGACTTTGGAAATATCTCTTCAGTAAGACAGAGTTCCATGTGCTCATTCTTGGAATTGACAAGGCTGGGAAAACAGTAATTCATCTTTTCAGCTCTATAAATTTTCTTATGTGTGCTATTCTGCTTAATGCCTTCAATAAATCATGAATTCTGCAGTTTGTTAACTTAATTTTCAATGTCAAATTGTAGACTTTGCTGGAGAAGTTAAAGTCAGTATACTCAAACTTGGAAGGTCTGCCTCCTGATCGAATTGTTCCCACCGTTGGACTAAATATTGGACGCCTTGAAGTATCAAATGCAAAACTTGTGTTCTGGGACTTAGGAGGGCAGGTATGTTTCGACAGCCTTAATGTACTGTTTTAACAATGAGGGCTATGTAGTGCATATTTGGGCTGTTATGTTTAATATCTAACATAGTGGGGCTGTATAGAGACATTGGTCATACCGATAAATTGCCTAACCAAGAGTTTGACCTTGTTCTTTGATCAATCTTTATTCCTAATATGGTGCCAGTTAGATGTAAGCAATAGATAAAGTTGCAAATAAAACTTCTTGCTTTTCCAAAATGTGGTGAGCCACCAATGTCTGTCTATAAAAGCAGTTATGTTTTTAACATAGAATTTTTCTGCCTTTTCAGCCTGGTCTTCGTTCAATTTGGGAGAAATACTATGAAGAGGCACATGCTGTTGTGTATGTTATCGATGCTGCGTGCCCTTCACGGTTTGAAGATTCAAAATCCGCATTGGGTGAGTCACAACATGTTTGCTTTATGGTACAGATTAATTGCTTTCAACATGTATGTTTATGATGTACTGAAACCATTTCTAACAGAAAAAGTTTTGAGGCATGAGGATTTGCGAGGGGCTCCCCTTTTGATATTGGCAAATAAGCAGGTATATCTAAATTTCAGTTTAGGTGCAAAGAATGTTATGGATCTTGATACTAGATTCAGTAACCTATATGTGAATGTTTGCTGACTAGTTCATTTACAAACTTCGAGCAAAAAGAATGTTTTCGGTTGTCACAACATTGACATCATTATGATGACAGGATCTTTCTGAAGCTGTGTCAGCCGAAGAACTTGCTCGATACTTAGATCTTAAGAAGTTGGATGAAAGGGTTTACATGTTTGAAGCTGTTTCAGCACATGATGGGTGAGTAGCTTTTACAGAATGAGGATCAATTTGTGCTTATAGGAACTGAATGTGATCATGTGATCTCTCCAAGCAAAATGTAGCAAACTGATATTATGTATTAAATCTGGTTGCAGGATGGGTATTAAGGAGAGTGTCGAATGGCTTGTAAGTGAAATGGAACGAAGCAAGAGAACTGAAGTCTTGAGAGTTCGTGCTGGTGTAGCTGGCCCTGGTGCTTAGTGGAAACTCATAAAGTTGGCAAACCTTTGTTTCTGCTTTTGTTGCTTCTGTAAATAGACAGTGTTTACATTAAAATTCTACTCGACTATGAGTCATTTTTGCACTTAAACTGGTAACATTACCAGATTATACATCACATAGTGCCTTTTGTTACGACTGCCAATTTTTAGAGGATATAAATGATAAAATGTGATTCAAATTGGTTCTATTTCTTCATTGTATACATGCAATTATCAAGTTTTATGCAGGACAATGTCAGTGAGTAGGAAAGCGAAGCGAAGCGGCCTTTGCCTGGTTGGGCTGTACCCGAAGTTGACAAACAAAGCCTATTTTGAACGAGATTTGAGCCGGGTTTAAGCCAGGATTTCATCCGCTGATTTGGCCCGGCCTGAAACAATCTGAAATTGTTGATAAACTGATATCGTTTTGTTAAATGAACGAGACAATTTCAAATCTGCCCAACGTTAATTGGATTTCATCCAGGGTCCAAAAAAGAAGGCAGCCGGGCTCCTTGTGAGACCTTGATAGTTGCATATGAAGGATATTATTAAAGGTACACAAGAATCTTGGAGCTAAATTTGAAACTTCACTGATATGATATGTTCATAAAGGTTAATTGCTGATAGGCGAAACAAAGATGAGATAAAGCAACAAACTTCAAGTTGGCATCTAGTGAAGGATATCCATAACCTAAACTGTACTTGGCCACACTAACTGGGTCCTTCATGCCATAATGCTTCCTTTGGATCAGTTAGGAAACGTTGAAGCTGCAGTACTAGCTCTTTCCTTGACCTCCAGTTGGGGTTCTGTGAAAATATACAGAATTGTGATCAATCAAATTTTGCAGTCCCGCGACCAATTACCAGTCAGAATTAGACTATCAGAATTTCAGTAATACGCTGGCACAACAATATATTTCTGTTCCATAATGGTGAATACAAAACATAAGAATAAGGGAATAAAACCTATAATCAAACTTTCTCTAGAGAGTTTTTATGCCGTCAGATCAAAAGACAAGCTTTCTAGAAGATCTCATGCCTGACCAGAAACCAAACTTAGTGAAACATTCATATCAAACTCACTGGATGTTATGGCTTTGGGTCTGGTTTTGAACAAAATTTTGTGGCGAATAATCCCCACAACTTGCAGTTCTACATTAGACGAGTTATTGCTGTTTCCATTTTCTTGATCCACATCCATAAGCTTCACTTTCTTCAACACCACCAAAGGCTTCTTCAGGGTCACTTTCGACCCTGTCAATTCATGATACCCAATAGTAAGTGTGTACACTTCCTGAACAATCCACCCAAATCATGAGAGATACATTCAAACCAATCTCTTCATTTTCTGGGTTAGCGAAAAGATCCGAACTTCACTAACAGAGAAGCGAAAAGATCAGTGCTTTAGTAAGATAGAGTAAAACCTGAGAAGAAGGACGACAAAGCTGCCCTATTTGGAGGTTTTGGAGGCGATGTTGAAACGAGGCCTGTGCTTCGATTACTCCTTGTAGTTCCACGATCGCCCATTCTGGGCAATCCTCTTCTCCGCAGCTACATTTCACTTGAATCTGCATTTTGTAAGCGATCAATGAATCGGAGATGCAAGGAAGTTCACTGGGAGTTTTGGCGGCAACAAGTAGAATTAGCGCCTTCGTTGAGCTATAAAGAGGATCGGTTGAACAATTGGGTCTGAATCTACTGGGCTACGAAGAACGAGATTGTTCTGTTTTTTCGAGTAAGTCTAAATCTCAGGCCCATAACTTCTGTCCAAAGTGTCTTGGTATTTTGCTCGAAGGTCAATGTTCTTAATATGCAAACCGGTCAAAACGATCACATTCAGGTCAAACTTTGATGTTCCCATTTATTAATATCATCCATTTATCCAATAATTGAAATCTACAGAAATTGATCTGAGCCTAAAACTCATTTTTGAGCTGACAAACAAATTTTACGTTTCGAGAAAAAAAATTGATAAGCTGACAAGTCAAAAGTAACTTCATTTCGACTCTCACCTTGCATTAAGGCTGTGAGAAGAAAAAAGGTCCGACACCAGAAGATTTGACTTGAAACCAACTTACACAAAGGTTTTCATCTGAGAAAAATGTTTCTGGGCAAGTTCAAATCTGATCCGAGATAACTTGCTGCACTGCGTGAACGATCAAGAAAGAGTATGTTCTAAGAAGGGCCGGCTAACACACAGTAATACAAAAGTTCTCTACTTTCCTATTCTGTACATTTGAATCACTACCAAGTTTATAGGCTAACAGTCCGATCACAGATGCTGGTTGACTCTCTGTTCGCCATGGTGTCGTGTAGCTCCACCGGAGCCTCCTGAATTCCCTCTGCTCCCATACGTTAATGCAGGCTCCACCAGAGTTGTTCCATAAAAGACGGACCTTCCCGGACTGCATAACTGCTGGCACACAAATTCGTTTTGGTAATGGTCATCTCCATTTGGCAAGGATGAACCACTTCGTTCTTGTGAATGGCATGAGCTTGACTGCGGAAAGTCTGGACCAACTAGATTGTAATCCAGAGGAATTGCACCTGTAAGAGTTTTTATTGCAAATTCAATGCAAGGGTCAGCCCAGACATCCACAATAGGCAAGCTGAGGCTGGACCCTGGCTTATCGTCACCCTTCTCACAGGCTTCTACTTCTCTGGCACGTTCTTCTGCATTAGCCAAGTTATCTAGAAAAGGACATTCGCTCTTTTTGTCAACTGTATTGCCTCTGTCTTCTTTCTTTGCAATTTCATCCACAGTGTTCAGGGTCCCAGCTTTAGTATCATTTGACATTTTTGGGCTATCTGAAGTGTCAAAGGAAGCACCAGTGAGAGTTTTTATTGCAAAAGCAATGCATGGGTCCTGCCATAACTCGCCAAGCGGCAGGTTGAGAGGCAATTCTGTCTTTTCGTCAGCAATATTACCAACATTCCCAGGATTCTCAAGAATGGCACTTCTGTACTCATTACCGTTATGTCCTCTTTCTATGTTCACAACTAGTTCAGATGGATTAGGTACTTTTGTAATACTATGGTGGCTCTCACTTGAAGCCTCACCTGCATTGGCACCTACATGAGAGGGCTGCTCACTGGCAGCTTGGTGGCCTTGATCTGTCATTTCCATTTTTGGTTTAGGATCAAGACGAACACCAGCAAGTCGTTTTGAAGCTCGACGAGGCAGGTCAAGAACTTTTTTCCTCTTAGATTTGTTCAGCCCAGTCTTTTTATTTTCGTCCTTTATTAATTCCGCTGAGTGTTTATAACTCTCAGATGCATCAGTATTTACTTCATTTTCTTCTGAATCCCTTCCCCTTGGCAATGTTGATCTGCAAGATTCGATTCTCATTCCACCTGCACCATCAAGATCACTCAAATTGGATCCAAAGTTTTGATAGGATAGCAAATATTATCATCACAAATAACCACTGGCTCTATCACGTATTCATTCCCTGGGCTGTCAGGCTTACAGAAAGGGAAGGTACAAGAAAAGCCATTACACACTCATTCAGGCACACTGGTGGACAAGCTCAGACACAATGATACACACATAAAATTGAAGTTCATGAATTTAATCTGACCAGAAGCAATTTCAACTGCTTGCATGCTTTCATCCACACCAAGTGAATCAGATCTCTGTTTATCATCTACGATTGTTGGTGATTTGGGGCTCTGATCATTAGATTGCAAACTTGTCCTTTCAGTTGTCATCACTTTCAGTTTCTTGGCTGCCGCTGTAGACTGAAGTAAGCAGAAAGGGCCAAAATAATTAATAACATTGTTGCATAGGTAACTGATAAACCAGAAAAAAACAACAAATAGTGTTGCATTTTCAGGAATGCTTAATACAAGTGTTCAGAATTTGTACGCTGATAAAAACTAGTACCAGTTAACAGAAAAGAAGTCTGTAGGCATAGGGTTAACCTTCAATTTCAGAAGGATCTCCATAGCATCCGCTGTCTATTTCCAAGAATGAACCACACACAAAAACTAACGTGTAACTAAATCCTTTATTATAGACCAGATGCAGCTGCTTAAGTATTATCTAAAGTGAACTAGACTAATCACCTACATTAAATGAATCAATTTGGCATTGAAGTCAATTTCAGCTATTTAAATGCTGGTAAGGTCATGCTGGGCACGTTCTATATTGATTCGAATTTGGGATTATTGTTAAAATACCAACAAAAAAAAAAAAAGCAATCCATGTCTTGAATAAAACTGCCCCAGGAATAGGGAAAATCTCTCAATTTTGGGCACAGATACTTAAGTCTGTGACCACAAGCTCACACTGTAAACAGGCTTTGTTTTTTTCATGTTATGTTGACTATTCCTGTTACGGACGATCAATCACAATAAGCAAAGAAATAAGTGCAAAAATAGCAAACACACACAGATTTACGTGGTTTACCAAAATATGGCTACGTCCACAGGCGGCTAGATTTTCATTCACTGTGAATTGTTTTCGATGACAGTACACTAGGAGAATACAGCGTATTTATACACCCAGGAGAATATAAAACTGATTATCAGGCTCCATATCTCAACAATTCCCACCTCACCACTCGCACACTTGACACTTTTAATCAAGCAACAAAAGAATAATCTGACAAAAATGCCAACATAAGAACTATGATAATCAATAAGTTAAAAAAAGTAACTAGTTGAATCCAAGCATTGCCACACTCACACAAGTTTTATCGTCTTCTACGACCAGATTTCTGTTGCCTCCGTCCTTTGGCTTCAGTGCTAGCCTTCCTATCTCCCCAGTGTCAATGTAACGAAGTGCATCCTTCATAGAGCGGAATACAAATCCACTGACAGGATCGGTGTAAAACTGTACAAAATTAAAGTTCAGTTAGATAATATAAGTTCCACTAATTGAGATATGTTAGAAACTCTATCAACTCAATAGCATAGCCAACCCAGAGATTGCGCTAAACGTAAACAAATGGATATAAAAGGAAATAATAAGTTATGATAGAGGAGAAAAGGATTTCCTTTTTTGTTTTATCCATTTCAAAAGGGGCATGGAAACAATATCTGTAGGAAACAGGAAGTGTGGGTTGAGTACCGCATCTTTCCTGGTTCGACCACCCTTCTTTGTTACTTTGACCTCTTTGATCCACCCTGCTGGTAACTCTTTTGGTCTATCCTCCTCAACTAGAACCTGAATTTGCTTAGACAATTAAAACGTCAATCCCAAAATTTCCAGAATAACATCAAACATGCAACTGAACAAAACAAGAAGGAGCAGAACATGTTAACAGACATTTTCCAAGGATTGCTGATCAGCACTTTTTTGCTGCTGCTCTGATTGAACATGCCCATCGTTGAGATAGCGAAGCACCTCAACCTTCGAGTAGAATTTACCCCCACCTGAGGGAGGAAAGTAACACTGCAATAAACATACATGACCATAGAAGGTAGAGTTATTTTTCACTACATTAATACATAAATTTAAGCTGCAGTTGATCCCCTCAATCTATCTTCTTCCTCACTTCCCACAACAAAAGCTTCAAAATACCTTAAACATAAGATTTCTACAGCCTAAAAAATCTGATATCCAAGTACTATAATTTCCAAATCTTTTCATGGGTTCTCAGTTATGCCCTTGAAAAACTTGCTTCCAAGCTCATCTCCTTAAATTACACAACTTTTTACTAGACTAAACATATTAAGGCTATAGATAACAAAAACATGAAATTTAAGAGCCAAAAAGAACCAAATCTTTGGAAATAATTACACAGTCAAAGACATAGATCTCAATAACGTGTAGAAAGGCATGCCAAATCAAGACCTTTAAATTTAAGAGCGACCAATTACCTTGTCCTTTCTGCCGTTCTTCCTCACTCTAACCTCCATTTTCCATCCCTTCGGCAGCCACTCTTCCGCCGTCCTGTCACCCATCGCCGCCGTTGACCGTGAGTTCCTCTCTCCCTATCTCTCTCTAAAACCCCGTTTTCTCTCTCTAAAACTGAGAAGGGTCTAGAGAGTCGAGAACTTTCGGACAAGAGATAAGGGTCAACACTCAACACATCACGTGCTTCTCAAACTCCTCGACTTTCTACATCGTCTGGCCACGGGAACATTTTCACCTGTCCGAACCGGAGAGTTGTCGCGTATCGTGCTTGTGTGTCTCTGACGAAATTGGGCTCGGTCTTTGGTGATACAGTGAGTTGCTTCCCAAGCACTAGAAGGTAAAAGAATACACGACAGACCCACCACTAGTCAAAAGAAGAGGGAATAAAAACAAAGATGGGTGTTTTAAAACAGGTCCAACAATGGAGAGAACATGTGGCTACAGACCAAAAAGCCTTTTCTTTGCAAGACACTGCCATTTTCAACGTGGAGGTAACGTGTTGATTTAATGCCGCATAGTGGGACTTTGGTGTGGAATGTGCTTTAAGTCCATGGAATTCTCTTATTCTTCTTTTTTTTTCTTATAAATCTTGTTAATCACTTAATAATTAAACATTAAAACCAAAACTTCCTACTTAATTAGATCTGAAATAAACAAGCTAAGTAGATTAAATTAAGTTAAGGATAACAATGGCAATGTCAATTATCGGTCGATCATATACCGATCGTTTCGTCTGGTACCAACCGGTTAATCATATATTGGTCGTTACCGAAAATTTTTTTAAAAAAAAACTTAGGACATCCCAATGATAACGTGGCAATGGAAGAGGTTGAATTGTTTAATGAAAAATAAAATGATCACAGGAAGCAATCACATGATCAGCTATGAGGCGGGTTTGGTCCTCCAGGGACTAGCCCTCGAGAGCCACCGTGCAAAGACGTGATCTTCCTGTTATCGGACTCCAAAGCTCTAACAATGGGGGAGAGGGTTGGTTGAAGAGTGGAAGAATACTTGGTCAAGACTTGTTTGTTGGTAGTGTTAGGGTTTAAGCTGCGACAAGTTGAAACATGGAGTAAAGAGAAGAGTATCAGGAAAAGAAGCAGAAGAAGGTAGTATTTAGTAATAGTCATGAAGAGATATGGAAGCTTGAAGCAGAGGGAAAATGGCGGTTTTGTTTGAACATGCCGCGTCAGGTTCGAAGGTTTATTTACAAGGGACGTTCAGACTTTGTTAAGAAAACAGGAAATCACAATTTAACCATTATATTAGGGATGATAACAGGGGCAGGCTGGGCTGGGCTGGGCTGGGTCGGCCTATAGATATACTCTCTATTTAGCTGGGCTTATAATAATAAAGTTTTTGTTAATAAAATTTTTTTTTGTAGAATTTTTTTTAGAAGAATTTTTTTAAAAAGTCAGTTGATTATTTGGCTGTCATTTAAAAAAAATCTTTTATTTCGTAATATTAAAATAAAAAATATTTTTAATTTTAACTATATTTTTTTGTAATACAAATTATTTATGTATATAAATATTACTTAAAGTATATTAAATAATATATAAAACATAATATATTAATTATTGATAATTTAAAACTATATAAACATAAACGAAATATATCTAACTAAATCTTTTATATGAATTATAACATAAGCAAAACTAATGCCAAAAATAAATATTAAAAAAATAAAAAAGACAAATAATATTAGATAAATCGGAGTTAATGTAAATATAATTTTGTGAGTATTGTAGTAATTATGTGTAAAACATAGGACAAAGGGACTCAAAAATAAACTCATTAATTGAGTTGAAAAATTTACCCGAAAACGTCATTTAAGAAGTTTTTTTGAAAAACTCTAAATTTGAGATTCATAAAAAATTGTATTTTGACTGTAAAAAAAGTCATATCTATTAAAAAAATATTTTTTTTATTTTTCAGTCAAACAAATTTTTCTTAAAAAAGCTTTTGTGGTAAAGAAACGTACTTATTGGCCTCTCAAAAGTCCATTCAAATAAGCACAAAGTTCGACCTGGTCTATTTAATCTATATTTTTTTTAATTTTAAAAAGTTAAAAGCAATATATTAAATTTCATGTCAGACCAAGCTGGACAGCCTAAGGTCAAGTTCAATTTACGATCCATTTTTTTAAATTAGACCTAAAATTTAATCAACTTGAGTCTAGCCTGTTACTCACAAGTCGGATCGTATAAACTGAGCCTAAATTCACCAAATGACAAAGATGTCATTTATAATTTAATACTTTAAAATTTTATTAATAATTATAAGATATTAAATTATAAATTATATTTTTATAATTTCTTGAGCCAAATAATTTGATGGTGTCGACCTGTAGGCAGCTTTTGATATAATTAAAATGTCTTACCCTAGCATGGATGATTGGTTATTGACGAGTGATAGTCGAAGTAGATTCTCTAGAGGTGATTATTATTCTTTCCTCTTCTATTATTCCCTCGATTGAGTATTCTTTTTTGGTGGTAAGTGCTCATGGACTACTCCACCGTGCATGAGAGGTAAAATTTCAGCACGTGTATCACGAAGGGAACCAGTGTATGGATAGTTTGGCCTCTATCGCCACAATATCAAACCCAGGACTCCATCTCCTGAGGAGCCTCCAATTCCAATCATGACTCACCTCAAACGTGATCAGCACGAAGTCTTGTGCCGCAGATCCTTGCGTTAGCTAGGGTGTTTGTTTAATTATTTTGATTTAGGTTCCTTTATAACCAAAAAAAAATGTTTTTTTTTAATTTTCTTCCATTTGACCTTATCTTTCTGTGAATATCATAATATAAAACAATTATGGTCAATTCTACATCTCAACTAGTTTATATTTAAAAATTGGCAAAATAAATTGAAAATGTCACATTTTTTATTTTTTTAATTTCAGTATTTATTTTTTAAAGTCTTAATTAAATGTTGAAATTTTAACATATCGGTCAATTCAATTTTAAAAAATTGTCAACTCTTTTAAATATTCGTGTTTATATTATTTTGTTAATCATTTAATTGAATTATTTAAAATTTAAAAATTTATACAATTAATTAAAAATATGACAGAAGCATGTAACGGAATCTTAAAGTAACAACCACATTTGGTTTCTGTCGTCCCAGACATGGATGATAGGGAAAGATCGGTAGAGAAGTTAACATCCATATCAGACATTGGTGATCGTAAGCTTAATCAGCAGCACCTAATCCCAGAATTCTTGTAATTGAACTTCTGGGACTGCAAGTTCTTCATTTTCCAGTCTTGTTTTTGATTTCAAGCGATCTGCTTACATACGTCATACTAAAGGTTTTGTTTTGAGGTTTAGATGTATCTAATTGTTCTGATTCTGCTGCAATTAATAAGAAGTAAAGTTCGAATCTTTGACAGAACCAACGAGTGTTCATACTTGTTTGTATCAGAATCAAATTCCACTCAGAAACTGAATATATTCATATCTGTAAATGATGTATGATAATCAAATTCCACTCAGAAACTGAATATATTCATATCTGTAAATGATAAGAACTTTGTTACATAGTGTTGTACAAATCAAAAACTAAGTTTGGTTCGTAAATGAATTTGAAGGAATGAGCTAAAATTGCTCAACAGAGCCTCTCTCATTCTCTCATTTTTTACCAGAACTGGTCTTTGCGTCATGACAGAACAGCAAATTATATTTTCCTAAGAGACAAAAAAATGAAGAAAAACCAATCAGTTGTGCAGTGGATTCGGACCACCTGGGACGCGTTTATCAGACACATCATAAAAAGGACTATTCTTGTACTTGGCGTTCCAGGCTTGTACGTCCGGAGAAACAGCAGGAAGTTGCTGCGGACATGGTGGCGAGAGACTGAGGTTTGTGTTCTGTTCTGCAACTTGATGTGCAGACAATTTGACGGGTCTGCAAGTAGAGTGATTGATCATAGCTAACAGGATTATGAGTTGCAGAATCAGAAACAAATGGCTGCGAGTTTTCATGGCTTTGAGATGGAAGAACAGAGCTTGGAAATGGAGTTTAAGGAATTTCGGAGCAGAGGAAACAAGGATGTGTGAGCTCGTTTTAGTGTCTGAAAATCTATTTATAAGGGTATCATGTGAACTTTTGGTAAGAAAGTTGACTCAGGAAGTGATTAAAGAAAAAAGAACATGTCATTGACACAAACTCTTCGGTTAGGATGCTTCTTTCCAGATGAAGAGAACCAGAGCTTGTCAACGAATAATTTAAAGAAATTCAAA
Organism: Erythroxylum orinocense; assembly: GCA_025531955.1. Taxonomy (NCBI): domain Eukaryota; kingdom Viridiplantae; phylum Streptophyta; class Magnoliopsida; order Malpighiales; family Erythroxylaceae; genus Erythroxylum; species Erythroxylum orinocense. The sequence goes on from JANZLX010161061.1 coordinate 22,153, forward strand.
CTGCTACTGAAGTAGCAGTTGTCATAAGTTTCTTTTTCGTGGGGGCAACTAGGACTTGTTTGTGTATCCAATCACTTAACTTGTCGGGTCTTATTTGCAGGTCAGAGTTCATAGAGTGATGTTACACAAACTTGCATACTTTTACCAATTTCCCCTGAATCCAAATCATTGCTACTTTTGGTGATACAATAAAACTTACAACTCTTAATTAGAACGAGTTTGTCACTTAAATCTAAGTTACTAAACCGATAAGTGAATCTTAAAGGTAACGACTAAGAGTGACAAGGGAGCAAACCCTGGGCGACACAGAACAAGAAGAGGGCTAAAAGCTGATATCCTCAAGCCTGAAATTCAGCCTGAATTCAATTTTTTTTAATCTCAGCCCGAACTCGGATCTGATTAAATTGAGTTTTGACCATCAAGACCGGTTATCTCTATGTTCAGGCTGACTCTTAGTTTGCCAAGAAATGTTGGTCCTAAAAATCAAGCTTTATGACAATTTTACTTCCTATATCATGAAAGCTTCAGCATTCATATGAATTGCAAGTTAGGCTACAGAAGAAATCGAATCTAAGCCACCTCCTGAAAGATTAACATACCAATTTATTATCATTGAACAAACTAAACTCTTAAAGAAAGTTCATTACGCAAGTATGCTATGTTGAGAATTTAACTAATATGCCAAGTAACATTCACCAAAAGTACATGCATCCAAGCTTACGTCTCTCTATCTGTGCCTCTCAGAATCTGCACTTAAGATTTCTTGTCACAGGTTGTAGTTGCTTCACTAATATTACTCCTCCTTGGATTCGCCACTCGCAGTAGTTTCCTCGTGTTTAACAGTGGATGGAGCATCTTCGGTAGCTTTAGCTGATGGACTGTCTTTGGCTGCTGTAGTTGATGGACCATCTCCAGTTGGCTTGGGTGCATCACCTTCCCCAGATTCAGCAGTAGAAGCTCCATCAGTAACTGGAACTGTCCTCTTGACAGTTCCAACCTTAACATACTTGCTCATGAACTTGTACTCCCAATCCTGCAATGCCTCCAATTCATATGGACCTAGGCCGGATGTATCCCCAGTTAGATCTTTATCTTCAAAAGACATCTTTGCAAGAGCTCTGCTAGCATCCTTTCCAGCAAATAATGCATATGGTCCACCAGGGCCATAAAACATCCTGTACAGGTTAATGACCGATTGAACATTTGTATAATGCAGTAGAATCACAGTTCGAGAGGGGTTCATTCATTAATTCAAAATCCTAATGCATAGAACTCAGTAACCTAAAAACCAAAAGTGTACCACAAATTGTCATAGATAGACCTCTGGATCATTTCATACACAAATCTCAGAATCATTTTACCAGCTGTTTCAACTTATCAAGAAGTGCTCATATATATATATTTTTTTTCATCATTTCAACCACGTAACAAAATGTACTATGAATTACTCCATACTTCACCTTTTATCAGGATAACATGAAAATCATAATCACTTTTATGTGATAGTAGATGAGCAAAAAATCAAGACATTCAACACGAGGAGTCCATCTTCATCAACACAATGAAGCAGTAATGATGCTTAACACACGCACAAGTGATTAATCATTCCCAACTAATCATGTTCAAAACCACAAAAAAAACCCAGAGTTATGATTCACAAATTTACATATAAAACTTATGCCAAGAAATGATGTTAGTCAAACATGCTACAGGATCATTCACAACTATATTGAGTTGCTATCTGCTTCACTTAAGTATGCAATTAAACACTTAGGTATCAGTCTCATCAGTAACTCATGTGATTCCAGATCATATTCTCTCTCCAACTTCATATGACAAGTCCATTGCCTCCACTTAACACTAACTCAACCAGAAACAAAAGTGATACATTTTGCTAATTTCCACTTCAACGTCACCCGTTACAGATTCTGAAATTAAATGCCAGAATTAAAAACCAAGTCCAAGTCCAACCCATGGTTTACCAGCTGCTGAACATTTCATGGATCTTCCTCTTTTGTTTGACTAATCGCTCATGGATCTTGATTCACAGAATAAATCCAAGTCAACGGTAAGGAAATCAACATCATATGACCAACATAAAGAAAGGAGAGAAACTATATCATCACTCACACAATGATCGAATCAAATATAGAGCAGAAGATCTTAATCACATTATGCAGTATATATATATGATTCATTTCTTATAACCCTTAAAGGATTCAATTTATTTCTTCAAAACCCTTGAAGGATTCAGGGGAAAAAAAAAAGGGGAGTTAACAGATATAGCAACTTTAAGGGGAGACAATAAATAACAAAAAGTTGGTCCGAAAAGACGAAGAGAAGAAAAGAAAAAGTGTTGTCAATCAACTAAAAAAGATAATAATATCGTGGGAAAGTAAAGGAATAATCAATTTAGAAACTACCCAAAACTCCGAAACAAAAGGATAATTCAGTATCATTTCTCGAAGATTTTCGTTGCAGAATCAGCACGAAATGTTGACCCAGAAGACCAAAAACACCAAAACCACCGTCAATTACTCCAAAAAAGGAAAATACAGGGTAAAAAAAATCTCACGAAGCTCACAACCAAAACGACCCCTTGAAGAAAAAGATCAAAACTTTGGACAGATACCTGCTCTGTGAGACATCGTAAATCTGACCCTTTATAGCCATGAGCAAGGGCTTTTTGGGATCCGTACCGTCGTATACCTTGAGCTCTTCTTCGGTGATTTCACCGAGCTGCACAGGTGGTGGCAGTGGCTGCATCTGCTCTTCTGAGCTTCTGGGTCTCGGTGGCGGAACTGGCGAAGCAAAAAGCCCCGTCACCAAGTAGTAGACGGCCAGTAACAACGCCAACACCGTGAAGAAAGTCGCCGGCGACATGCCGGTGTAGGCCAAGATTGCTTCTTTGCAGGTCTCCCATAGTTGCAGAGCCATCTTGTGTTACAGTTTCCGAAGAAGAGACTTTCTTTTAATCCTGTCTGAGCTAATAATAGTAATTATAAAATTATAAAGAGTGGTCTGAGATTCAGGCAATTTGTTAAATTAAGCGATGTGTCAATTTCAATTTCTTTGCTTTTTTAATTAATGCTTTGGGAATTTTTCAATTTTTTGAAATAAAATATATTAATTATTTTATTTTAATTGTAGGTTGGAGAATCCACCATTCCGGATGGTGACATTTTCTTTTTTGTTTCTTATTCTTTTGTCCTCTTTTATGAGTTTATCTACTTAAATTTAATATCTTTTATTTTACTTTAACTGCCATGAGATAGGGTGGACCACTTCAATTTCATGACTTCCCTGTCCTTAATCATGAGAACAGATCTTCTGTTCAGTTTTACTTTGTCTTATTCTGTCTCATAAAATCTCAGTCATTTATTTTGCGAGCTCCACGTGAGTCTCATGCGAGACCCACGTAAATAAACGACTGAGATTTATTGAATACAATAAGATATCATAATATTGGACAGGAGATCTGAACTCCTTAATCATATGTTTTTTTTTGAAAGGGGCGTTTGGTTAATTAGTAATTAAAAGATAGTTAGTAATTTATTATAATTAAATTAATCCATTTGGGATATTACTTCATACTTTTAATATAGTAAAAAAATAAAAATTATATCTATTTCCATTACTTATTATTTTCATCGCATTTTTTATTATCGTTCCTCAAGATGAATCGAGTGTGGCACGTTCGTAAACTAAATTTGCAAAATAATGTCATTTATAGACATGAAAAACAAAGAAGGGTTTCTTAGAATTCTTAATTTTCTAATTATAAACTTCCTTCCAAACAAAAAACTTCAATTTATGGTCTTTATCCAGGGTAGATGTATTGAATTATTAAGTATAGAAAAGATAATTCTAGACTTAATTATGAAATGGGCAATCAAGTAAATTCAAAAAGACTTAAGTTGTCAAATGGGGTAGGTGGAAAATACCAAATGTGATAAATGCTTGGTGTAATGTCAATAATTCAATAATGATTTTGTTGGCAGACATTGGTTTGGCTGTCTAGTGCGAACTGTCGTTCTTCTGTGTTACGGTGCATTCATTCCATCATCGGGTTGTGTTCGGATTAAAGTATCATGATTAGAGATAGACTAAGTTGTCATGATTATAGATAGAGATCAACTTGACCGTTTAGAAGGAAGTGGCTCCCATGTATGCAATTAGTCTATGATTAAGATATGTGTATGTTTCCATTAAGTAATAATTGTATAGAACGTTTTATGTGCAGATTCACAAGTTAAAGTCTACCACTTAGCTGCTATGAATCAACACAAGCTAATCCCAAGGATGACAAGACCGACTCAGCCCGACTTAAAAGGACCGAATCAAGTTTGAGTTAACTGGCTTTCAGGTAAATCCGAACTTGGTAGGCGGATCTAGACTTCATTTTGGCCCCCACTTCGATTAAGCTCGCAAAAAGGAGCAATAAACAATGAAAGCAGTAAGGCGGCATATGAACAGTAGGACTAATCTAATATATATACACATTAGCATATCAGTCACAAGCTGAAGACTCCGCAGAAAGAGCAGATTTGGGGAATCCTTTGATCCCATATATAGCTACCTAGAGGACGATGTGTTTAAAACAACAACAAAAAACAGACAGAAAACGGATATATCTTCTCTTTATGCCTGTTTCAACATGGTTTTATTCTATTTTTCAGCTACCAGACAGTAAATAACCAAGAAAAGAGTTCACATCCCTCGTCCTGTCCAGAGAAAGACTACCTTAAAATGCTCTAATCAAAGAGCAAGAGAGCTGATTTCATCAGCCTTCCAGAGCCCTTCCTCGTACTTGTACCAGCGCATGAGCCCTTCGTCATTTTTTGTTCGCTGACACATGGTGCAGGAGTTATTCATGCACGTCAAGAATTCACGTAACCGAGACGCCTTCTCCAGAATAGTTCTGTCAAGCTCACTGATTACTCTTTTACGTGTTGGAGGTGGCTGGACATCTACCAGCAGGCAATGTGATATATTGAGCACTTCCAGTTGGTGCAAGTCATCCAAGATGATTACCAACGCGTCCTTATATAGCATTGAGCAACGGAGGCTCAAAACCTTCAAATTAGGAAGATATTGAACCAATGCGGATGCAAACAAAATGTCAAAAGGACCCATAACCTTGAGTTCATGGAAGTTATTGCAATTTTTGCCAATTTGTTCCATCAGATATTGGGGATTTGCTATGCTAGGCATTGTGAGTGATTCAAGATCAGTCCACATAGGAATCAATTTGGTTATTTCATTCTTTATTCGATTCCACGCCGGCAGAACAAGTCTTTTAAGACGGGGGCATCTGGAACACAGAAATCGGAGGTTAGGTTATGAGAAAAATCCTGATAGCAGAAAAGACTGTTATTTTCCCCCATAGAAACAATAATAGCATCCTTTAATTTGCCGATATCTGTCCGTGGGAGAAATCTGTTAGTACAATATACATGTCTATCACAAGTTCACACTACATCACTTTATAAGAAATAAAACACACTTAAGTAAAAATGTGAACTTCCTTCAGCATTTAGTCTAATTCTGGCCACATACCATCCACCTTCAGTCAGCCAAAACAGCAATAATTCCCAATGCACAATCATCAAAAACTAGTTAACAAGGGATAAATATAAACATCTGTTTCATGCTAGCTTGTTTCCAGTTGATTGAAAGCAAAATACGGCTCTGAAGTTAATATATTACTGTAATGCATTGCCCCAAACAGGGCCCAATAGCATCCATTTCCATCCCACTAAATTTCACCTGGCATGTGTCATTTCACCATTAACTAACATTCAGCAGAAACTTCTTTAAGAGGCGTTAAAAGTTATATAACAAGATGAAGTATGTAACTTACCTTTCAGCAGTATAAGTCAGCTGATCGTCACTCACATACAAATCAAAGCGAAAAATCAGTGATGTTATGTTTTCCTGGCTAAGATTCAAGGTTGTTTTTAATACGCGGGTCAATTCCTTGTCGGATCGACCATCCACATACACATAAGGATCCAATGGAATTTTGATGAAATTGGACTTCTGCTTCGACAAATCAAGAGTTTTCCAAAGCAATGGATCACAACAGGCTCTACGCCATCCACTGCAAACATGAGCAATGCCTGAAATCAACTCAATTATGCTGAAAGACCGAAATATCTCCACCAACATATCGGTGTCTAGGTCCTCCCATCTTCTTGTGAGTGCAGAACCATCTTCCATGACTTCCAAATATGGCCTAAGGGTCTAAATGGATCACAGATACTACATTAACAAAACAATGAATCAATATACCTTCAACTACATAACTTCCATAAACAATGAGTTAATAAAGCCTCTAAGCAGCTAAATTCATTGCAATTCCTGGTTTATTCCCATGTTCTACTTGGGGAAATGATATAATGCCTATGATTAGCAATGTCATTTGTTTATATGATTTCTTACACTTGCTCAAAATGTCCATGGGCATGCATATATCTGCTGAATTAGACAATATAAGCATTGCTAGAACCTAGTGATGGAATGAAGTCAAGAACACACACCAACCAGTACGTGATACCACTACCTTTTTTTTTAGAGTGTTACCAAAATTATCTACAAAATGAGCCTCTAATAAGACTAGTTAACAAATAATAGAAAGTTAAGAATAGGGTGTTTCAGTAGTGTCACGTAGAACATGACAGACTACTCCAAAATTCAATATCAAATAAGTTAACAACTAGCTGTAAAGTAGATTGTAAGTCAACAAAGGAGCTATAAATGAGCAAGTGTATTATTGACATCGCAACACATTGCAATTGTAGTCATAGTCATATGCTGTTGCCACCTATATGTGAGTAAAGGTCATCTACAGCAGCATAATCCAAATATATGATATAAACTTCCTAAACGGATGGAGAACATTCTTAGATAGACCCAAGATTTATCATGGTTGCGAGTTTAAGCAATGAAACTAAAACACGTTGTAAAAGCTTTCAATAAGAGTTTTCTACGGAACCGAAAGCAAACAAATTACACGTGTTTAATTCCGTTGTAACAAAAGTTGTACAAGATCAAAAGCAAGTACATCATGTTGAGTAGGTATATTGCAAAATCTACCTAATCATTAGTGAAGCACTTCCAAACAACCCAGAAGTCAAACAACAACAGTTAAGGGTCAACTTTAATCACTTTCTTGAAAGTAATCAAATGCCCACAACTTCGCAGAATATGATGAATTTGCTTTTCAAAGAATCAGAATCAAGTAACAACAAACCCTTGATAAAAAACTTAACAATCAAGTATCAATAATGGGGATTCAGTTAAAAGAAGCAATCTTAACAAGTCTTATAATTTAACCCTGAACCATCCTCTACATGTATGAAGAAAATTCAACACAAGCAGTCCACGAAAGACTACTGAGAGAGTAATAACCCACACATACAACTAAGAACCCACTTAAAGAAATGAAGGCATCAGCTCTACCCTAACAAAATATTGGCCTCCATTAACAAGATCTCAATAATAAGCCACAAGTGCAGGTTAAACAACAGAATTCACAAGCGTTCGCGTAGAAAGACACAGACTTGCAATCCGGAAACACGGAACTCAAACACCCCTGAAATAAATATCAACACCAAACTCCAATTCCAACAAAAAAAAGTACCCAAAACTTAACCGAGATTACCCATCAGATCCCTTAAATTCACCACACTAAGAACACCAAACTCAAATCAAACAGATCCATGATTCCATCCAAAACTTACACTCGCTAAATCATACAGACACTCGACAATCGAGAGCAAAATCCTCCCTTGAAGCCACGATCCACTCCTCAGAGATGATGTGGCTGGCTTCCAGTTAGAGACAGACAGAGAGGTGAGTGATGCAATTAAAAGCTTAATTTTTTTATGGGCTCTTTTCCTCGAAATGTAAAGGAAAGAAAATCAGTCTGAAGTCTCCAATTTTTTACCAAAAATATCCTTCTCTTTTTTGTTTTTTCACTCGACCATAGCGTATTTGACCATGTCAGTGCATGCCCCCAGCAACACAAACTTTGTAACAGAGCAGTCAAAGGGGTAAATATCCTTTCTTTCTTTGTTTTTCGAACAAAACAAAGAGTCTTGAGTGTGACAGTTCATGTTTGAGCAACACAAACCTTAAATCAGTCAAAGGGTAGAAGTAGAACTCAAATTGGTATTGCAATTTAGAGAATTACTATAACTGAGACTGTGGTCGTTTAACAAACACATTTGTTAAGGTAGATCAGAATATAGTAAGAAATGTTTGGTGCTTCTTTGATCACTTGGAACTCATTCACCTTCGCATCTGCCTTGCAATGGAAGCAGGCTGTGTCTGTATCAAAATGTGCTATCATCCTTTTTACATCAATAGATTTCGCTATTTCTTAAATATATATTCAACAAGTCTTTGAGTGGTATATTAATTTATAAATTATGTATTTTAATATTAAATTATTCAAAGAATAAGTGATACCATTGTCTTTTTGTCATCCATGTCACACAATCTTCGTATCTCGAAATTTCATTAAATCGAATTAAAAATTTTAAAAACATAATTAGCAATTATTATTTATTAAACACGAATTTAAAAAATTATCGAATGCACACAATAATTCATAAATCACTTTTTTAGTAAGCTATTTGAAGAACAAAATGGATATATGAAAATACTTGTGTCTCAAATAAAATTTCGTTATCATTTTGATTAAAATAATTATATTATTCAGATTATAAAATTAATGATCTCTTACAGACATTTTTCCTCTGTAGCTTTCTAAATATAAATAACTTTACAATTTATGTATTATAAATATTTTAAATAAAAGGTGTGAAAAAAATCTCAAATTGCCAGTAGGTTATAGATCCAGTGCCACTGTTCTTGGTATTCTTGCCTGTTTCGATGGAGGTTTATTTTTTATGTTAAGAAATAGTTGCCTGTAGTATGCAGTAAAAGACAGAAACAGATACAGGAGGAAGAAGAAGAGAATAATAAGAGAAGACAATGTTTAGTCAGTAAAGTTGGAAAGTCTCAACAGTCTGAGAAGCTGACCAAAATTCACTGGAACACTTCCTGGCGAGGAATTTGCATAACGTCCTGAATAACCTCCAGCCGGTCGATCTTTGCATATTACCGTATATAATCACGACACATTATCATCAGGGGAAAGTTCAGAATCTTTAACAAAATACCAAAGATAATCATACACCTCTGCTGATTCCATCCTGGTTACAATGCCTGTTTCTTTTGGTCACATAAGGTAATATTGAGTAATTCGAAGAAAATTATAGAGGATCTGATTCTGAGAAACATGATTTGATTGATCTCAACGAGAAATGCAAGGGTAACATGAGAAGGCACTTCCCTTCTGTATCTGAACTTTGTTCTGATCCTCTAAAGCTTGGTTCAGATCAATTCAAGGATATTCTAGTTGATGCAATAATTGCAGGTCAGAGCTTTCACAGTATTCTGTTTTTTGACATTGGTTGACAAAATCTTCCTAATAGATGTTTTGTTGGTTTATTACATCTAGAAATGCAACAACTGTTGGAGATGAACCCAGTTCTTGTTCAAAAGAAACAGCAACTGCAAAATTACAACTCATTCAATCTAATCTTTTAGTGTTTCATTTCTGAATTTCCTGTAAGAACATACTGCTACAAGAATGTTAGATAAGAAAACAGACTTCTAGTTCCATAAAGTTTGAAGCTTTACTTATCTCAACCAGTATCGGTCCCAAATTCATGTCACTTGTCACTCTCTTCCAAGCAAAACTTTCCATATGCCAATATCAGGCTAGAAGGGCATTTCCTAGATGGAAAGTTCTGCTTTCTCAAGCTAATGAAACTGCATAAACTTTATAATTCTGCACTAAAATTTCTGAAATTTTTCAACATAAATAAGCATATAATAGTTAAGATTTTCCAGTGTTGCAACAAAGATAAACATTTCCTAATGAAAGAAACAGCTATTTGTCTCAAAATGAACACCTGAAACATACCCACAACACAAAGCACACAACTTTTTGGTTTCTAACTAACGGGGAGCATTGAAAAGAGCTCTGCCAACAATCCCAGTCGCCTCAATATAGCGATCGACACACCTAGAGATACAGCTACTCTCGCTTCCACTCAAGCTGGACCCAGGCTTTGCGATGCACTTGTCGAAACATTTGTCTCTTACAGTCTCCAGAAACTCCTGAGCATAAGCTTGAGCCAATTGGGTCTTCAACTGGTCCTTGAACTCCTCCGTCGAGAATTGGGACGACCCAGATCCAACTGACGGCGAAGAAAACGAATCCATCGTTGATTCTGATCTCTCTCTCTTTGTATCGTTGCTTGGTTTGGAGGTTTGGTGATAAACCCTAAGAAAGGGTATATAAGATTTTTCTTCCTTTGTTTGGGCCTACTAAAATGCTGGAGCCTCATTGGTTGACCCAATAATTAAATATTTTTACATAATTCCAATAAAAAAAGCTTTGTACACATTAAAATTTTGACAAAAAATCAAAAAATCCATTTATTTGTTTATAATATTAAATTATGATAAAGGTTTTATCTTATAGTGAAAATTTGTAATTATTTTCACATATTATATGCACCAAATAAAATGATAATTACTAGAACAATTTCAAATTGTATTAATTTATATAGAAAATTGCTTTAAAACATAAAAATAAAAATTACAACTTTATGAGATTTTCTGGAGTATAGGTCACATTTGTAGTTAACAAGTAATGACCAAGTCTTGGAATAATTCATAAAATTGGATTAAGACAACAACAAGAACAACACTCACTAGAAATCTCATTACGAGATTTAGAGAGATCCAGTAATACGCAACCTTACTCCTAACTAGTAGAGAAATTGTTTCCAAAATAAATTTGGTTTAAGAGATGGTGAAAATTGATACATAAAACAAAAGATCTAAAATCATATATATTCTTTTAATACTTCGTAGCGGAAAAATTACGAATTTTTTTTGCAACCTTTGATTTCTTGAAAACTAAGATCTCTTTAATTCTATAAAATGATTAACGCAAATCATAATAAAGTAAAAACTTAATTCGTATCTTATTTCGAAGCTTGATCTTAATCTTGCCGTATCCCTCGAACAGTTTTCACTAATAAAGAAGAATAAGATTTTTCGATAGGGACAGAAGGTGTATCCTCTAACAAAACCGATTCGTCTCAACCACTGTAGCAGCACAAATATCCGGCCTTTAACAGTATCCACAAAATGGATTGAGAGAACTCTGTAAATCTTACAGAGAGGGCTAAGCAAAAAGTTCTAGCTTCATAGAACTTAAGTCTATTTATACTAGGATTTAGACTTTTTAGTAATTTAATTGAAATTAAATTCTAAGTTCAATTAATCTTTAATTAGAATTACAAATAATTATAATTAAATATCAATTATACCCAAATAAGATTCAACATCTTATATTGATCCTTATTTATTAAATATCTTATATTTAATCATAAAGTTTCTTAAACTTTACAATCAAGTTCAACTTGATTAAATTAACTTTGTTATCTTCAACTCATTCTATATGTGAGACCCATTAGGACCCAAATATGTTGGCAATGGTTACAAATTATAATTATAATTTATAATTAGAATTAGATAAATTAAAACCTCTTTTAACTTATCTTTAATTCTCCAATTAAACAATTTATATTTACAGAGGCAATGCTTCATGACCACCCAAATATTTAGGAATGTCAAAGTAGTTTTGACTAACCTTTCCATGCATGATTTGTTCATATAATTCAATTCTTTCATCATATAATGTTCTGATTAGAGCATGGAATTAATGTCTACTTTATTTTAAGTTGAATTATATTAGTTCTCCATCATTAGTTATCGATTCAATTAATGATATTTGTAAACTATTTACAAAATATCATTCCACCTTGGCCAAGGATTTTTCGAATCAATATTAATCGATAACAACGGAACATTCTCCCTAATTACTTTAGGGTGATGAATCCTATCTTAATCACTCAACTACCTCTATATAATTTATGCTACATCCAATGACTACCAATTAAATAACCCATGATTAAAAAGATCATAAGTAGTATCAAAACATAACAATCCTTATACAAGATAACTTTGGTGACCTCAAGTCAAAAGATCACTTATACAATCATCACAATGAGAATTCCATAAATATAAAAGTAATGTTCCAAATAGATTTCTCATGTCGGGTCTATTCAATGGACTTGTTATCTAATAAGCACCTACACATTTGTTTAAGTATCTCTATACTTTAGCCTATAAGATTGACAACTTCCTTCATAAGGAAAAAACATAACATGTGCTAGTTTTTTTATATTCTATTAATGTTCAATCTTAACAGAACAATGATCAGGAGCAATTTAGGGAAAATACATAATTGCAATATGAATCTCATAATTATAATCTCATTATAATTTCATTTGCAATGTACAATTATACCATAGACTTTATCATATACATCTAAACATATACAAGATAAAGAATGTATTTAAATAATTGTCTCTAAACTATAACCAAAATGATTAGCTATAGAGCATAAATCAACAATCTCTCATTTGCACTAAGCCAATCGTTTAAGTATCTCATACCATATCACTATATGACAATTATTATATTGCTGAGACAGTGGATTAATGAGAGAATTCAACAAGATTCTCTATATTGAGCACTTGATTAAATCTTACAACTTCCATCTTAATTATCATCATAATTAAGATTATTTATCTAAATACATACTTAGATCTTTAATAAGACCTTAGCTCCTTTTCGCATGCCTAATGGCTTAAATGTTGTACAATACATTACTATTATAAACAATGCAAGGAACTACATCTAGTTCATTAAAGAACTTATTGAACCAAATAATCATTTCCACTAAATAAAAAGTGTGTTATGGCTTAATTAGCAACCATTACTACATTGGAACCTTTCCAATCTTGTATGATATTATTCTTAAGTAAAATAAACCTTAACTAGGATTTAATTCTAAAGTAAATGTCCTTATCTCCTTAAATTTAAATATCAACTCATACATAGAATAATGGAAATCATTAATACTTCACATTTTTAGTATATTATTTATGTATTTGGACTTGGGATAGGTGAACAATATCCAATCTACCTTTATAGATCTAATTCCTATAATTAAATTGCTACTTTTTCTTATCCAATAAAAGCTATTCTTAGACAATTATATTTTCAACAATTAAAAGTTAGAATTGTTGTTCTCTGTGTGTAGTATGTGTCCACATACTCTTACTGAAGAGGACAATTATGCTCCCATTAACCTTCTTGTAGATATGATAAATTCACAATCATCTCCAGAACAAACTTTTTGAATTTATCATGAAAGTGAATCTTTTCAATGTCTCGTAGCGTTTCAACTATACATCAAATGTATCATAGGCACTAGTTCCAATTAGATGTATTGTCATGAGATTTGAACTTTTCAAATTTCATCTTACTCCTATTACTTATCTTGAGAACCATTATCCTATAAGCATACGTTGAAACAAACAAATTGTACAACATGTTTGTAAGATTATATCCAACTTTTGGATATCTCATAGCCTATTATTACCCATTTTAATTCTAAACTTAATGGGGATAATATATGTGTAACAGCCCAGACTTCCTGCCCACAAATATTGTCTGCTTTGGACTACCCCTCGGGTCAAGCCTCTCACGGTTTTGCTCTTTCTACGCTTGGGAAAACACGTTTGAGGGGGAAAGGTATCCATACCCTTATAAGGCGTACTTTGTTCTCTTCTCTAACCGATATGAGATCTCACAATCCACCCCTTTAGGGCCTAGCGTCTTCGCTGGCACAACGGGTCGAGAACCATCTCTGATACCACTTATAACAACCCAAACCACCCACCCACAAATATTGTCCGCAATTTGTAATAGCCCAGACTACCCGCCCACAGATATTGTCTACTTTGGGTTACCCCTTGGGCCAAACCCATCACGGTTTTGCTCCCCCCACCCCTAGGGAAGCGCGTATATGGTGGAAAGGTATCCATACCCTTATAAGGCGTACTTCATTCTCCTCACCAGCCTATGTGGGATCTCATCATCCAGCCCCTTAGGGCTTAGCTCTTTTTAGGGCCCAACGTCCTAAACTGACACATCGGGTCGAGAACCGGCTCTGATACCACTCGTAACATCCCAGACCACTCGCTCACAGATATTGTCCGCTTTGAGCTGCCCCTCACTGTTTTGCGCTTCTCACCCTTGAAAAAACGCGTCTGAGGGGGAAAGGTATCCATACCCTTATAAGGCGTACTTCGTTCTCCTCTCCAACCGATGTGGGATCTCACAATATGTTTCAACTAAGCATAACATCCCTGAATCATTAACTTTGATTATTTCAAAGACTTAGTATTTCATATCTAATATGACATCTTACTAATTGATGCAATTAGAACTATAGAAGGTAAGTCATTGTACTAGGCATAACTATAGAAGAAATAATATTGCATTATACAATATCACATATTGTATTTTCCTCTTTACATAATTCCATACTTTTATGAATTTAGTTATGAAGGTATTTACTAGAGAATCTCATTCCTTATAGATAACCGAAAATTTAAAACTTACCACAATGATCTCATTGAAGTGCTTCAACATTTTCAATGTTTAATTTCTACTTATATTCAAACAATTTAAACTTTTCAAAATTTTAAATCATCATTTCATTTAATCCTATGACTATATCACATAAAGTCATTAGTAATCTAATGAAATATATATATTATCCTTTTTATAAGTTGTTATTCTATCCAATACATCACGTGTAAGATTTAACAATTCAATACCATCATCATCCTTTCACTAAAAGTTGATTTGGTTATTCTTCACCTTGACGAGATTCATACGATTCATAATCAAAAGGATACACATATCCTTATATGTAACTTTATGATTTTCGTTTTGTTGATTTAACCAACATAGTATAAAAGGATTGTCTCAGTTATCCAACTTTTTATTTTTGCAACTTATTTGAATCATAAGTCTTCTTTGATCTAACACGTACTAACTCTTTGTATAAAATTAGATCAACTACTTTTACTTAACAATCTATTTCTAACCATGCATTGAACATTACAACAATGTTGAATCTAAATTCAGTATCAAATACTCTTAAGCATGAATTAGAAATACACATAAACTCTATCATATCACATATAGGCAAGAAAAGTTATGCAATCATTTTTGTCTTATGAAAAATATTATCATACTATAGCAAAGCCTTTAATTGTAGTTCATAATTATGCTATTAGTAGGCAAAATTAAGTGGAACAATTTTAATAAGGTACTATACCTTTTAGCTCTACTATGTGCAACATTTAGCATCTTACTCACTGTGTTGACATATTTCTTGCATGTTATCATTAAAGTTTAGGAGATATTAATCAACTCAAAATGTCAATACATTTTGTCATTTATATGATTTTGACATATCTCGAAAACTTTGTCGCCAAATCCTCAATAAGGATTATAAGAATATAACATAATGGACATACAATTATCTATCTAACTTTAGATAACTCTTTTCAAACATATCATATGTATAAGAAATTTGGTTCACTAACTTAGTATCAATTATACTAAACAAGGTAAAATCCACTCAGAACAAAATATAGATGTAACAAAAGCAAGTATTAATTATATGTCATGACTATCAAATAAGATATGACTTTAATTATGCATTTGGTTACTCCCACTATTTTATTCGAAATAATAGCCCTTACTACTCTTCAGAAAGATTACTCTAATCTTTCTAATGGGTTGGGATCACATTCTAATATAGTTGATCTTGAGTTTGCTTAACAAAATAACAAAACTTAAATAAGGTAGATAACAACTTTATCAATCACATCTCATTTGACTCCTAGATCTGTTAGGTGATAACTCTTGCCAAAACATATCTTATATATTATTCCTAACTTTGCCTCTATATTCATGTGATCATGATTTTTCTTGTCTAAATCACACAAATTTAGTTAAGCAGAATCCACTGTCATAAGGCTAAACATGTTCGGGTTAAAGCAACCTTGAGTTTGTTTAACAAGCCTACAATAAACAAAACTCAGATTTATTCTTATAATAATGGAAGGCAATAATCACGTTCTTAACGTGTACTTAACAATTTAAAGAGGGATTTAATTTCATTCATATCATCAAGCATAAAATTGCATGTAAAATATTACACATATAAAACATACCATTTAACATGCATCTAATATAAATATCAATCATATAAATAAAGTATGCATCTTATGCACTCGTAATCAAATCATATGCATAAAACATCAAGCTTCGTTTGATTACAATTACTGACCATCATAATCTAAAATAATATTTCCAACTCCTTGGAAATATTAAATTAGATTAAACTTATTGATTCATAAATAAAGTAAATTACTATTCTTTATCATCATCATCACACCTAGTTGATTCTCGCACCAATGTGGGGTCTAGGGAGGTCCGATAATACGCAGTTTTATCCCTACAAAGTAAAGAGGTTGTTTCCGATAGATCCACAGACAAATGTGACACAAAGAGTTAAAAAAATCTTCAAGCATATGATGCAAGTTTAGAAGACAAAATAATAATAATAAGAATAATAATACCAATACTAATAATAATAATAATAATAATAATAATAATAATAATAAGACGAATAGGAATACAAATATTAAGATAATAATAATAACAACAACAACGACAACAACAACAACAACAACAATAACAACAACAACAACAACAACAACAAGAACAAGAATAAGAAAAGAAGAAAAGCTCGACCAACTGATCAAGCAGCTGCCCATTTGGTCAACCAGATGCACACGACAGAGGAATCACATGCAAATCAAATATAACAAACAGACAGAATTAACAAATTAAAAGTAATATTCAAAATGCATGTAGCAAAAAAGGTTGAGACAACTAGACAATGATAGAGATACCGTGACCAAAGCCTTTCTACACACAGAACCTAGATATGGGTAGCGGGGCTAGAAGCATAGGCGAGCTCATTTGTAGATCTTGGAAACTCCATTACTTCACCTACCAGAAGAAGAAGAAGAAGAAGAAACTCCATAAACCTGAGTGATGCATTAACAATGGTAAATGTAGCAACGAATACACACCAAAAATCATTTCTTTTCCTTGTATCCGTCTTTTATGTGTAGTAAAGCTAAAAAATTTGGTTTCAGTGGAGTCTTCTAGGTTAATGCAAAGGGATCCGATCTAAAAGGTTGAGCTTAAAGTGTTGGTTATGGCGGTGAAGATGATGGTTAGGGAAAAAAATCCAGAAAAAGGAACAATGAGAGGAGATCCTTCTAGCTTAGAGTAACAGAGAAAAAACTTGTACTTTATAATGAGAAAAAACAATGAGAGGAGATCCTTATACAGTTACGTTATGCAATACTAGGTACTTCCTGACATTTATAGGTGATTATTCCCGTTATGGTTATGTGTTCTTGCTTAAAGAGAAGTCTGAAGTTCTCGATAAGTTCAAGATCTTTAAGACTAAAGTTGAGAACCAGTTAGAAAAATCAATAAAGATTGTCAGATCTGATAGAGAAGGGGAATACTATGGCAGACATGGGATTGCAGGACAAGAAAAAGGTCTGTTTGCCAAGTATTTGGAATCGGCTGGAATAGTGGCTCAGTTCACTATGCCAGGAAGTCCTGAGCAAAATGGTGTGGCCGAAAGGCGTAATCATACCCTAAAGGACATGATGAGGTCAATGCTGAACAAGACTAACCTACCTAAATACCTTTGGGGTGAAGCCATTAAGACATCATTATACATTTTGAATAGAGTTCCGAGCAAGTCAGTTTCAAAAACGCCTTTTGAACTTTGGGTTGAAAGGAAACCAAGTCTTGAACACTTTCGCGTGTGGGGCTGCCCTGTTGAGGTAAGATTGTATAATGCTCATGAAAGTAAGTTGCAATCTTGTTCGACTCGTTGCTATCTAGTTGGTTATCCTGACCACTCTAAGGGTTATAGATTTTTTTTGTAGAGAAGGAGGAGCCAGAATAGTAGAGTCATAAACGACAAAGTTTCTGGAACACGATGTTGATAATGAAGGAGGATCTTTGCATCCTCCAGTAGATAGTAGGATGGATACTACAATTATTGTGGATCCACAGCCTCTTATACAGTCGGTTCTGGTGGATGATGGCTCAGGTACTATGCCTATGCAGGTACAAGAACCTACTCCTATTGAGGAAGAGGTTTCTAAGTTGCAAGAACCTATACAGATGCGTAGATCCACCAGAGAGAGGCGACCTGCTATCTCATCAGACTACATAGTCTATTTAGGTGAACAAGACTATGATATAGGACAAGTTGTGGATCCAGTGACTTTTACAGAAGCCGTTTCTGGACCTCATGCGAATAGGTGGTAGGAAGCAATGAAAGATGAGATGCAATCTATGAGATATAATAAGGTGTGGGAGCTTGTTGATTTACCTCAACATTGCAGGCTTGTCAGTTGCAAGTGGCTATTTAAGACCAAGAAGGACACACGGGGTCAAGTTGAGCGTTTTAAGGCGTGTCTTATTGCCAGAGGATTCTCTCAGAGGGAGGGAATTGACTTCAATGTCACATTCTCTCCTGTATCCTCAAAGGATGCATTTAGAGTGATAATGGCAATAGTAGCTCATTATGATATGGAGCTACATTAGATGGACATTAAAACCGCTTTCCTGAATGGTGGCCTTTATGAGGAGGTCTATATGGAGCAACCTGAAGGTTTTCAGGATTAAGATGCAACTGAAAAGGTCTGTAAATTGAATAAATCAATATATGGTTTGAAGCAAGCTTCCAAATAGTGGTACCTTAAGTTTGATGAGGTTTTGACCTCATTTGGCTTTGTAGAAAACAAAGTCGAAAAATGCTTATACCATAAGATCAAGGGGAGTATAGTCATCTTTATACTTTTGTATGTCGATGATATCTTGCTCGCGTTGAATGATTTGAGCATATTGCATGAAGTAAAGCAACTTTTGGCCAAACAGTTCGATATGAAGTATTTAGGTGAAGCATCTTGTGTCCTCGGTATACAAGTCCACCGAGACAGATCTCAACACACATTGAGTCTCTCGCAAAAAGCATACATTGAGCGAGTGCTACAAAGGTTTCATATAGCTGATTGTAGACCGGTTGTAGCACCTATCTCTTGTGGAAAGAAATTATCTTTGGCACAGTGTCCAAAGAATGAAGTTGAAAGAGAGGCCATGAGGAATATTCCATACTCTAATGCAGTAGGTAGCTTGATGTATGCACAGGTGTGCATTAGACCGGATATTGCATTTGTCGTTGGACTGCTAGGTCGATATCAGGCAAACCCTGGCATGGACCATTGGCATGCAGTCAAACGGGTGTTGAGATATCTAAAAGGTACCAAAGATTATGTGCTGACATACAGGAAGGCCAACGATCTGATCCTCACAGGGTATACAGACTCCGATTTTGCTATGTGTCCGGATGATCGCAAATCCATATCAGGATACATCTTCATGATGGCAGATGGTGCAGTATCGTGGAAGAATGTCAAGTAGACACTGGTAACTTCCTCGACCATGCATGCAGAGTTTATTGCATGTTATGGAGCTGCTACACAGGCACTTTGGCTCAGAAACTTGATTTCTGAGTTGTCTGTAGTGGATTCAATAGCTAGACCCATTCCGTTGTACTGTGATAATCTTGCTGCAGTGTTGTTCAGTAACAACAATAAGAATATCACAGGGTCTAAGTATTTATAGGTCAAATATTTGACCATAAAGGAGTTGATTCAGAAGTGTGACGTTGAGGTGGAACATATCAGGACTGAGGAAATGTTGGT
The DNA here is from genome assembly GCA_025531955.1 of Erythroxylum orinocense. NCBI lineage: Eukaryota > Viridiplantae > Streptophyta > Magnoliopsida > Malpighiales > Erythroxylaceae > Erythroxylum > Erythroxylum orinocense. The sequence continues at coordinate 42,042 of JANZLX010161061.1, forward strand.
TGATCCCTTAACTAAAGGACTTCGTCCATTAGTTTTTGTTAAACATGTATCCAGTATGGGCATGTTGAAGTCCTTAGACAGCATTACTTAGGGATCATTGTTTTTGTTCCTTCATTTTTGTATTATATTATGACATTATAGTTCTTTGTTAATGGCAATGGTCATTTTCTTTTAGCCTCAATAATAATTGTTTTGTCTATAGTCATGATACATATGGAAGTCTTGAGAATTGTGTTAATCTCAAACATTTTAAAGGTCATAAGGGCATATATAAAGATTGACCTTACATCTATGTCATTTAACACATTAAGTTCATATGGATATCCTTAAAGTTTCGTATGACATAAAGGGATATGAAGTTTTGATCCCATAAAGATATTCTCTAATGTTGTTTAGCATCCAGCAAGAGAATACAGGATTTCTTTGTTGCAATTTAGCATAAAGTTGGAGAAATCGAGACCTACAAACGAAGATGATACATTTTAGATCATATAGGTATCATCGTAGTTTGCCACACTCCATTTTCCCATTCATGTTAGTGAGGTATTAGATATTTGTGATTATATTGGACCTGTGTCACATATGACACATGTGTTTGATATCTTTCAGTATCAAAGACCTTGCAGGACAAAATGGTGAACTTTCATTACCTTTGGATTGAATATGTTTTAAAAATTGGTACCACTACAGTAGCGTAGCTTAACTGATTTTTTAATTGATTTGAACTTGACAGAACTGCAATTAATAATTGTCGAAGAGGGAGATTGTTGGACATTTTTGCCCTTAAGGTTAGGGGCATTGCAGTCCTTCTCCTTATAAATGAACAGTTATTAATTATAATTTTGATTTTCAATCAATTACCGGTTAAATTACGTAATTCAATCCAGATGAGGGTAATAAAGTGGCCCAATAAAGGATCTAACTAAGTGGGTCGAAGTTCAGGAGGAAAATGGATCCCTTTTAGTGTGGACCCGGTTCATATCGGCCTTGTGATGGGGAAGCCCGATATGGAAGCTATATAAAGGTTTAGGTCTCCTACAATTACTCAGTAATTCACGAGCATAAAGTTCTCTGACCTGTTAAGAGAGCTCGTGATTGAGCAAACTGTAGAAAGGTATAGACTGGACGACGGTGAGCAACTTTCCCAATAGGCCCAGGGTAATCAAAGTTTGTTTGGAGATTGAAAACTGCTTCAGAAGTCGGGATGGATCTGAAACCAAGTATTCTACAATTCCTTCATTTTTACCCTTTCATGTTTGATCTTGGGACCGTAATAGGGCCTGTGTCACGTGTTATATTTTCTGAGTGCGGCTGTTCCACTTATCAAATACACTCCATTTGAATTTTCAGGAGCTTGAATTGGAGAAATTCATCACTCATTCTCTCCCTTTTACAGAGATCAACAAAGCATTTGAGTTGATGCTGAAAGGGGAGGGTCTGAGGTGCATTATTTGCATGGAGAGTTAGTCAACTGTATTCTCTACTTATGATGGGAGCGCTTGTGACTTGTGCGAAGATAAATAACAACTGGTCTACGTAATGTGTTTTATAGAAACTTGGTTTTGGTACCGGCTGTTAATAAAAAAAGCTCGGTTTTTGTACCGGCTGTTAATAAAAAAAACTAGGTTTTTGTCCTGGCTGTTAATAAAATGTTCCTTTTCGGCAACATATGTTTTTACATTGATTATTTAGTGACATCACTAATGAAAACTCGAAACCTCCCAGCAATAGAAATGGTCCGTTTTAGAGCATTGTAATGGTTTACATTTAAATAAAACAAAACCGGTATTGAATTAAAAGTGGAGGCCAAAGACAAAGGTTAATTACAAAGTTCATACCAATGGTGTCTACTTTTACCTTTTTTCCCACCAGTTCCATGTACCGAGTGGCGAGTGCCCTTTGGTAGTGATTGGAGATGTCAAAACATGCCTGAAAGTCCAGCATAAATTCGAAGTAGACATGGACCGTCGTATCCTTAGAGACATGGATGGAGCTAGATTCAACTCTAAAGGGGGGCGGAAGTCGGGAATCAGGGCCGGGGGTCAACTCTAAAGGAGAGCCGATGGTCAAGGAAATAAGCACTCAACAGACAAGGACGGTAAGTGACAAAATGCTTCGGTTCAAAATAATTGCAGGTCCGGGGAGTCCCGAATACGTTAACCTTTCAAATTGCTGCTATTTAAAGTTTAATCTAACGATAAGGACCTCGTGCAATCAGCATATTATGTCCTAATAAAATTCAATAACTACATTTTGACCACTTTAATAATGCATCTTCCTCAAGTGACGTGAGAAGCTGCATTGTCGATGAACACTATATAGTATATAATGCCTATTTTCACTTTACTCACGCCACAGAATCGATCGCACACATTCAGGCTGCCACCATGAAAGAATGAATGACGTGCAGATTGCTCCGATGGAAAACTATACCCATATATATCTCAAGCTACCACAAGACACTTGACCTGAACCCAAGCTACGGCAAGACACTTGACCTGAACCCACATAAAACTTGAGAACAACAAGAACTTGTCTATATAGTTGCTTCTGATGATCTTACTATTAGTTGCATATTTTGGATGAACTTGTCTACATAATTGCTCATGAACCTTCGGTTTTTCAACGTTTCCCTCCAATTAGCATGGTTCTTCATCACCGTTGCGCCCAACTCGCCATCTTTGTCCATCACAGTCTTGATGGCTTTGCTTAGGTTTTCCTTTTGAAACCAGCCATTCTCATCCCTCTCCACCTCCATAGCCACCTTCATCTCTTCCGCTAATAGCCTAGTGTTCAAGATCTGGTCACCCAATTGTGGCACCAACACTATTTGACAATTACTCATTAAAGACTCCCACATTGATCCAAATCCACAATGGCTTACAAAGCACCCCACAGAAGGGTGATCTAAGAACATCACTTGTTGCACCCATTCCCCACAAACTACTCCTCTCCCTCTAACCCTCTCTTCGAAACCTTCAGGCAATGCTTCTTCAATTGTAGATACGCCCATTGGTTTCTTCAATGCCACTAAAAATGGGAAACCGGACAATTCAAGCCCTAAAACCAGTTCCTGAAACTGACTCTTCTCAAGAATGCACTGGCTTCCAAACGAGCAAAATACCACAGAACCTGGTTCATACCTACTTAGCCATTTAACCCACCGATCTTCTAGTGGTGCATTCACGGGTTCATCTAAGAGTGGTCCGGTTAAGAAAACCGGTTTTGTATATTGACTTTCAATATAATCACACATCTTCCCTTCAGTTTCACGGCAAGTTCTAATGGCTATAGCATCACATTCTCTTAAGCCAGTACATATTCTCTCGTAGAACGTTATTCCCTCGCCAAAAGGTTGAAAAACGAACGTCAACAACCGAGCTTCGTGCCTTCGAAGCACCACAACAGACGAAGGATATCCAGTTGGCGGCTCCGATAACTCCTCCTCCGCTATAGCCATGTCTTTGCAAATATTACGTGCCGGAACAGTTACGATGGCTATGGACGCAGCGCAGACAACCACGAAATTTATGGTCTTAATGCCGAGAGGTTTCGCTATTTGAGGCACCCAATGCGCCATATCGTAAAAAATGAATTTAGGTTTTGTTTCTCGAATCACTTGCTCCAGTTGGTCGCGAGTTCGGTCCATAGCTATAGAGAGGAAATGGGTTAAATGAATGGGTATATCCGATGCGGTCTGGGTGCCAACAGGTAGATCCTCGACATGAGGAAGCACGAGAGAATGGAATTTGATGAGACAAGGATGATGATTGAAGTGATTCAATTGTTGGATGGCCTTGTCGGTCAGCAAAAGAGACGTACTACAACCCCTCTCAGCAAGCTTATTGGCAAGTTGAAGGAAAGGGGTCATATGGCCTACAGCCAACCACGGGAACATCACTACGTGAAAGTTCGAAGTCTTGCTGATCTCAGCCATTTCTGTCAACAAATTGGGTGTTTCTGGTTTCGGGTTAGAAACATGGGACATAATTACTGGCTTCTTTTTCAGATTTGTTATATCTTACGTAGGAATGAAGTCTATTCTGGGTTGGTGCAAGATATATGTGGTTGATATTCTAGCCGGCAAAAATGGAATTTTTTTTTTCTGATTTGACCACGACAGACTCGACGAACTTATTGGTTTTATGCACATTTACACCGTAAACTCTCTCTTTTTTTCCTTTTGAAGTGATTACAGAAAGATGGATTTGGATTGTGTTCCTTTTTAAAAGAAAAAACAATGAAAATAACAATTTTTTCGAATAATAGTTAAAAATATTAAAAATCATTTCAATAAATTCAGAATTGAGTTGAAACTCATAATACTTTATAAACAAGCTATTCTCAGCATACTTATCCAAAATTAACAATTACTTCAATTTAAAGAATTATTAATAAGTATGGTAGATACTCACTCTATTTTCCATCATCTCAAGCATATGATACATTCACTTATTATTCATTTCATGTAAGACATCTGTCATAGCGCTATTCTTCCAAAATTTTAGATCCTTTTTCTTCGTCTTTTTGCCACTTTTCTTGTTATAGTTATATTGTATTTCATGTATCTTGTCTTGGGTTCATCTCGTTTTCTCTCCTTGATGATCAGTGATAAGTATGTTGACTCAGATCATGAATTAAGTTTGATGGTTAGCTGATCGTCTTCTAGTTCTTGCTTATGACTATGTACAAGATTATAAATTAAGGACGCAAAGTTTTCCATTCTTTATTTCTTGGTAGCTCTTAAAATTTTGGTTCTATAGTTTCTCTACATCAGTCTGGCTGTTATGGTTCTGTCTTGGTCTCTTTGACTACATACACAGAGAATCAGTATTACTGCATATCTGTTTCATTAGTCTGTTTGTTGCTGTATCTAATTAGGTCCTTACATTAATTTAGTTCCAATCCACGTGTTGCTCACGTGCTTGTGTAGTTTCCAGTTTGTATATAAACGACACTTGTAAGTTGTTTCTTGGAATTAATGAGAATCTTTCAACAGTTCTCGCAAATCTTCTAATTGTAATAGTGGATTTTGAAGTTAGGAAAATATTCCAAAAACCTGCAAGCACAGATTGAATGCCATCGAAGGTATGCCACACTCCAATGAGCAGGAACATCTGACCAACGTATTTCACTACATCGTTTTCCTTACTGTAAAGGTAGCCCCAATAATTGCGAGTGATGATCACGAATTCACGATAGAGCCTACCAAGATGCTTTCTGCAACAACCATCAGTACTACGATGTGAACTGACAGGCGAGCTGCTCGTGGCCGACCTGCACCGAGTTCATTTGAGACTCTGGTGCTGTGTCATCAAGAGAATAACAACAGGAAAAAAAAAGAGAGTAAAGATTTATGTCAGGACTCAGGAGACGGTTCGTGGTGTTTTGAACACATTTTCAAAGTGAACTTGGATTATCTCAGGCTTACCTTATCGCACTGCCGAGTCCAAGAGGAATCATATAAATCATTGCACATGCGTTGAGGCTGGCGATAAAGCAAGATTCTCAGTTTAACTGGTGACGTTTCTCTCTGTTTGTCATATTAAGTTCAAAACCTATAAAAGCCTAACCTGATGGATACCACCGAGGTTTCAAGTTTCGGATTAGGGAGAAGACCAGACAACAGAACTATCAGCTCAAACGACCAGATCTCTAAGCTAGTCGAAGGCATAAAGGAACAGAGATCAGTTCGATTAGTACTTGCTAGATAACATTGTTGTCATAAATGGTGGATGTATACAAAGTACCTGAGCATTACAGCTGAAGGAATTGCGAGTCTTAGGAAATTGGGTATTCCTTGCAGGGCCTCCCTCGAAAAGCCTGTCCAAGATTTCTTGCAGGAAGGTGATATCCACACATATAGCACCAGTAACATAGCATTAATCCAGTAAGAGATGGCATTTGCAACTGCAGCACCTTTATTTCCAAGGCCAGACTTGAACACCAGAATCCAGCATATAAATATGTGCATACAAGTTGTCAATCCTGCACTAACCATCATAGGAATAACATTGTTTTGCGTTTGTAAGAACCTGGTGTGACATTCCTGGATTGCGAAGCCAAAAATGCTAGGGATCATGAAACGAGCATATTTTCCTGCCTCAGCTGATATTTCTGGATCTTGTCTTAAGAACACAAGAATCCTTCCTGCATTGGCCCATACAATAGCCAGGGGAATGCTGACGAGTAGAAGAACAATCATGGCTCTCTGCAAGTGTATGCCCAGCATGCGGTACTGTTTTGCTCCGTAAGATTGACCACAGAACGTATCTAATGCACTCCCCATTCCTCTCTGTTAACCACAAAAAAGAAACTTGTCAGGATACTTTTTTAAAGGATTTGTTGATAACTGACTGAAGACAGAAACTATTAAACTTACCAGCAAACTGAAACCAGTGACAGCAGCGAAAGAAGTGGCCATAGAAGCGCTAGAAAGGGCCAACTCCCCAAGATGACCCACAAACATCACTGAGATAACCTGTAAAAGGAATATCAAGAAACTCACCGACACAAGAGGCCCTGCCAACCACAGCTGTTTCTTCACCTCCTCCACAATTTCAACTTTGTTGAATCCATGCTTATGTTCCAATTCTGTTTCTTGTTGAATAGGCGGTGATTCAAAACTTAGTTTTTCCTCTTCTAAGTCCATAGTTGTTAGCTTCTACGTCACATACATCAACAGCTTAAAGAGACCTTCAGCTTTAGTGGTTCAGAGCTAAGCATTCCAAGTGCCTTGTTACATTACCCTTTTTTTCATAGTAAGGTTGAATATGCAGGCAGAATTGGAGCAACACCTTGTCGCGATTATCCAAACTTAGAGATCGAAACAGTGGCTGATACTGTTGGGAAATATGGTGTACCAAAGAGACCAATTGAATCAAACGGAGAAGGTACGACAAAAGGCAGAGAGCTGTTTCTGCAATTGTCTTTGGATTCTGCACTTAATCTAATGCGAGTTGCACAACTTGTGTCCTTGAAGAGATTTTTATATTGTACTAGTCATCAACCCGCACATTTTGCGTGGGTAGTCCAAAATTATGTTAAGAGTGATACAATAATTCAACAATATTTAAATTATTAAATATTTTATTATAAAATTATATTACTCTGCCAAAAATATTAAAATAAAATATTTTAATTATATACGCATAGTAACTATGGACTAGATGTATAAGACTTAGGTTTGATTGATGTCTAATACAAGAACTAAAAATTTAATAATTATATAAAATGTAAATAAATATTGGATCATTTATTAAATAAAAATTAACATAGATTTATTTTTAAATAAAATAAAATAATTTTATAATTTTGATAAGATATAAATAGCATAATTTTTATATGAATATTAATTAATTTAAGGAAATGATTAGATGATAATTATAGGTTAAAATGATCATAAGATACTTGTCAAATTAAACACTTTTTTCAAATCTTTTATATAATTTATTCTTATAAAAGTTTGACTTAATTTTAATTTCAAGCTTAATTTATTATTTGATTTTTAAAACTCAAACTCCTTGAAAGTTCAATCCATTGATCTTGCTGATCAAAACAGTCAGTCTGCTTCAGTGAATGGAAACTTAGAATTTAATGACGAAACTGGAGTCAGGAATAGGGTACACAATACATATGTTGAAGCAGGACATATGATAGATTGTTTTCCTATCATTTGCCTTAGAATATAATCTTAGCTCCACGAGTGGTTTTAGATAGAAGCAAGTTTGATACATCTTAAAACCTCATGAGTTCCAGAAATTATGAAACCTCCATACGAAAGACCAGATAAGAACTCCAGAACTGATTATGAGCGTTTTCTATGATTTTGGATCCCCAAAAATCATGGATTTGTGCACTCTTTTACTGAGTGGGAGACCAAAAAACTGAACTTTACGTGATTACTGAGTGACACGAACAATTAACCTAAGCCAACCAATCGCAATGGTTAATTATTACAATATTGTATTTTCAAGGGTGTGGAGAAAATCACTCCAATTGAGCAAGAAACAATGAACTCAGTTCCAAGTCTTCAATTGTGCTGGCGGTTCGACCGAATCAACTTTGTGATATTACAGAAGCATTTGTGACGGCCACTGTGCTATTTTTCACTCTATCTTCTGCGTTTTTTGCCTGAAAGCAGAACATGTAAAATGAAATCATAAGCTTGCATGGGCCTACGTAAATTATAAGATGGAAGCATCATACTTCTTTATCCCAGTCGGTACATAAGGTTATGATTAGAAGAGAAAATGCTTGCACAAATTGCGCCACTATGATTCCGATCCAGAGCCCCTGTGACAGAGACCAGATCAGGCTAAGGAAAATTTCAAGAGAGTTTCCGGATACGGTTAACTAAACTATTGCTAAGTTTTGGTGGGCAGGATTTTGTTTAGTGGAGTTACCTTTCCTCCCATATGATGGATAAAAGCTAAAAAAATTGCAGTAGGGAGGCCAACAAGATAATAGGATCCCAAATTAACAAATGCTCCAATCTTTTGCCGACCACATCCTCTGCAAATCCCTGAAATTTTCGACATCCTTTTTTTTTTTTTACTAACTTCAGGACAACATATAACAATGTGAGTCCAGGAGTAGCTGCTACGCACCTGAAAGCACCGATTGAATGCCACTCAGGAAATGAGATGCAGCCAAAAGCAGAGACATCTGTGCAACGTATTTAACCACTCGTTTCTCCTTGCTGTATATATTGCCCCAAACTTTGTGACCTGAGGTTATGATAATAGAAGCAATGATGCCTTCTGATAGGACCGTGATAACCACAACCTGCACTGCGAGACGAGCTGCTTGTGGCCTCCCAGCACCAAGTTCGTTTGAAACTCTCGTACTAGACAAGGCATAGAAAAGGGATTATTAGGTGGGAGAATTAGATGATAAATGGATGTAAAATAGTTGATTTAGCTTGATTTATGCACCTTACTGCACTACCAAGCGCGAGATGAATCATCGAAAGTAGTACATACATATTAAAGCTACAAGGATAGAAGTTTTTGATCAGTTATTTATCCCTCTAGCAATTCAAAGTAGATGACAACAATTACGTCAAAGTTAATATGATTGGTAGGGACAAAACCTGATGGACAGGACTGATGTTTCAAGCTTAGGATTCGGAAGTAGGCCAGATGACAAGACCACTATCTCCAAACAACAGACTTCCAAACTGTTGTTTAAGGCACAAAAGAGGCAAGTAATTAGTTCCAGGATAAGGCATTGTGGGAAATTTTAACATTTCGAGAAATGGAAGGTGCTACTCTGTAACCTGATCATTGCTGTTGAAGGAATGGCTAGTTTTAAAAACCTTGGAATACAGTACCATGCCTCCTTGGAAAATCCTGTCCAAGTCTCCTTGCATGACGGAGAGAACCAGACATAAGCAATTAGCAACAATGCATTGATCCAGTACGAGACATTGGTTGCCATGGCAGCTCCGGCACTTCCAAGTCCTGATTTGAACACAAGCGCCCAACAAACGGGAAGGTGAAGTAACATAGAAATTCCGGAGATAATCATCATCGGAAACACATTATTTTGTGCTTGGAGGAATCTGACGTGACATTCCAGGAGTGAAATCCCAAAAACACCGGGTATGAGGAAACAGCAATAACGTCCTGCCTCAGCTGCTATTTGACTGTTTTGTCTGAAGAGATTGAGAATATGAGCAGCTTGAGAAAATACTATTCCAATGGGAATGCTGAGAGCTAGAAGAACAATCATGCCTCTCTGCAGGTGTACGCCAAGCATGCGATACTGTTTTGCTCCGTAGGACTGCCCAGTGAATGTTTCCAAAGTACTTCCCATTCCTCGCTATTCAAGGGATGCAAGAGTAGAAATTTTCAGACAGAATTATGGCATGAAATACTTCAATTTTTCACCAAAAGTCCAGTAAATACAATTGAGAAGATACAAGAAAATGAAGGATCTAAGTAACCTGTCGTACCAAGAAGATGTAGCCAGCCATTGAAGCAAAGGAACTGGCCACGGAAGCACCAGAAAGAGCTAGAACTCCTAGATGACCAACAAAAATGATAGAAATCGTTAGTACCAAGCACGAGCATAAATTAACTGATACTAGTGGCCCTGCTAGCAGCAACTGCTTCTTCATCTCCCTGAAAATCTCCTCTTTGTCACACACTATTCCTGGTCCACTAATTTTGTGTTGAACAATAACCTGTGATTCAGGACTCAGGTTATACATTTCTGCGTCCATCTCCTTTCTCTATTTCCCTTGAAACAGAAAGCTTTTCAAGCTAGTAAGTACAGGTAATCTTACTAGTGGAGCTGATATATAAGGATTCTTCCTTCAAGCTTCAAAGATGAAAACCTCGATTTGTTTACTCTTTCAACAGAATATTAAGCAAAAAATTGGCGCTGTACTCAGAAAAATCTTTGTTGTTTGGCTCATCTATGGCTAGATTGTATCTTCAATTATTTCCCTTTAAGTTTTGTTTTAGTGGGAGTTTATCTTGCGCATATAATTTGTTCTTGTTTATGTATCCACTCCGAATAAAGGCTACAACTTAAGAATACAACAATGAAGGAAATACGCATTACCAAGTAAAGACGATTCTTTTGCCTCCACCAGTGCATCCATTGAAGGAAAGTGGAGCAACTAATTAATTATTCAGCTATCAATGTAATTAAAAACTTAAAAGTTCTTATACAAGCATAAACATATTGATTGGATTGACTAATAAGTACAGTTGATGGGAGAACAAAATTCATGGTGGACAGGCTTTCCTTTGTTGAATTGAAACCAATGGTGGACATACTTTTTTCCACAGTCCATTCGGGCAATTCTTTTCTTTAGATGAAAAATAGAATAAAACCAACACACTTGTAGCCAAATAACTAATCATAGACTCCTGTGTCAAATTTGAAAGCTGATGCTTGTGGACTTGAGAAGGGGTTAAAAGACAGAAGGATTAGTGAATGAAGAATTTCTTTTCAGTGAAAAGCGCAAAGCAAAGTAGAAACGACAATTTATCTGCAAGGTAACTGACATTTGGGAACAGGTTGATCAAAAAATTCAGTCTGCTATAAAGAATGGAAAATCCAGTCGATATAACTGAGTTATCTGGAGTCAGGATAGAAATCCCAAATCATGAAGCAGGAACAGTCGGTTTCTTTTTTCTTATCATTTTCCCTTCAGCTCAGGGTTCCACTTGAAGGTTTACATAGAAGCAATTTTGTTCATCACTATTACACAAGTTCTCAACGTAGCTAACACCATCTCAAGTTGATTCAATTCTTTTGTTTCAAAGTTTATCAATCTGATAGCCTGGCGGTAAGTATATAATAGTTCACACAGTCGATTTTGATTTTGTTAATAGCAATTTCAGGCATGGATTACGTTATTCTACATAGACCTTTCCAGAAATTGTGAAACCTCCGGGGTAATGACCTAAATAGAACTACCGCAACCGCTTTCGAGTGTCTTCTATGATTTGGGGTCCCCTGAAATCATGGCTTTGTATACTCTTTCTCTAGCTTTCACTGCCTGGAAGATAAGATGCGTAAATGAGAATTATCTTCCGGGTCAGATTCAGAATATGCTTTAGAACAGAAGATCAGGTGCAGTAAAAGAGGACGTAAGACACTTACTTCCTGATCCCAGTGCGTGCGTAGAGTTACTATGCTCAGAGCTAGTGCCTGGACAAACAGTCCCACTATAATTCCCATCCAGAGTCCCTGTAGTGGGGGAACAATGCTGAAACAAAATCTGTCCCCAAGAAGATTGCAAAAAAATATAGGTTTGGAACTACCTTTCCTCCAAGACGGTAGACAAAAGCTAGTAATACAGAACAAGGAATGCCCATAAGATAGTAGGCTCCCAGGTTAACAACAGCCCCAATCTTCTGCCATCCACATCCCCTACAAGTGCCTGACGATGTCAAAACAACCTCGGTTAGCCAGTAACATATTTCTGCAATTATCATTCTACACGCGTCTTGTGAATTTTTCTGAAGAAAGATTAAAACTACAAAAGCGTTTCAAGGTGGGTTCTGAAGTTTCGAAAATGTTCCAAAAACCTGAAAGCACAGATTGAATTCCATCAAGGATATGTGATGCAGCAACGAGCAGTAACATATCACTGACATATGTCACTACTTTTTTCTCGGTGCTGTAGAAGTAGCCCCAATAGTTGCGAGTTGCGACCCATGATCATGATTGAGGTTATCAGGGTGCCTTCTGCAGCAACCATGGTTACTGCAACGCAAACTGATAGGCGAGCTGCTCGGGGTCGGCCCGCACCAAGTTCGTTTGAGACTCTGGTACTGTTTTATCAGGGAAATATCATTAAAAAAAAGAAAAAGGGTAAAGAACTTTTTCCAGACTAAGGAAGCGGCTATTAATGTTTTGAGGACCTTCATTAATCGGCGAACCTGAGTTGTCCCAGGCTTACCTTATAGCACTGCTGAGTCCAAGAGGTATCATAAAAATCGTTCCACATGTGTTGAGACTGACGATAAAGCAAGATTGTCAGTTTAAGTGGCCACACATATCAGGTTATACAAATTGAGGCCATGTACAAGCCTAACCTGATAGATAGCACCGATGTTTCAAGCTTTGGATTAGGGAGAAGACCAGATAACAGAACCGTCATCTCAAATGACCAGATCTCCAAGCTAGTTGAAGACGTAATGCGAAGAAGATCAAATTGAATAGAACTTACTGACCTAGATATCACTTTGATGTCATAAATAATGTATGTATGCAGAATACCTAAGCATTACAGCTGAAGGAATTGCGAGTCTTAGGAAATTGGGTATTCCTTGCAGGGCCTCCCTCGAAAAGCCAGTCCAAGATTTCTTGCAGGAAGGTGATATCCTCACATATAGCACCAGCAACAAAGCATTAATCCAGTAAGAGATGGCATTTGCCATTGCAGCACCTTTATTTCCAAGACCAGACTTAAAAACCAGAATCCAACAGATAAATATGTGCATAAAAGTTGTTAGTCCTGCATTAATCATCATGGGTGTGACATTGTTTTGGGTTTGCAAGAACCTGACGTGACATTCCTGGATTGCGAAGCCAAAAATGCTAGGGATCATGAAACGAGCATATTTTCCAGCCTCAGCTGATATTTCTGGATCTTGTCCTAACAACACAAGAATCTGTCCTGCATTGGCCCATACAACTGCCAGGGGAATGCTGACGAGTAGAAGAACAATCATGGCTCTCTGCAAGTGTATGCCCAGCATATTGTACTGCTTTGCTCCATAAGATTGACCACAGAACGTATCTAATGCACTCCCCATTCCTTTCTATTAACCACAAAAATGAAACTTGTCAGGATACTAGTCCAAGCAAAGGTATTAAGTATTAACGATAACTGATTGAAGACACAAACTTGCAAACTTACCAGCAAACTGAAACCAGTGACTGAAGCAAAAGAAGTGGCCATAGAAGCGCTAGAAAGGGCCAACTCTCCAAGATGACCCACAAACATGACGGAAATAACTTGTAAAAGGAATATCAGGAAATTCACTGACACAAGCGGCCCTGCCAACCACAACTGTTTCTTCAACTCCTCGACAATTTCGTGTTTGCTGAATCCACGTTTAGGTTCCAATTCTATTTCTTGATCAATGAGGGATGATTCAAGACTTGGGTTTTGCTCTTCGAAGTCCATAATTCTTAGCTCCTCTACTTCACATACATCGACAGCTTAAAGATAGCTTCAGAATTGGAGGTTCAGAGCCAACCATTCCAAGTCTTTTTCACGTCCTTTTTTTCCGGCGCTTGTCAAATACAACGATATGTAAAATTAACTATCCGGACTATCTGATCTCTAGAGGTATATTGGGAAGTACTGTAGACCAAAGGGATCAAATGAGTGAAGCACATTAGATAAGACAATAAGTACTAGAGAGTGCAGAGTTGCTGCTTTTGCTATTGTACTATTGCAGTAGAATTGTTTAGATTCTGCAATTAATCTGATGTGAGCTGTACAACTTTTATGTTTTGTCCTCGTACAGAGTTTTACATTTAGTCTAACTGATATTAAGCTACTTATCAGTGAAGTACAAAATGGACTGGAGTTTTTTTTTTTAATCTCTCCTATCCTCCACCGCATCCTTTCGATCATCGAACTTGGTCTTTATGCATCTTTCTCAAGCAAATTCTAACTTGACTACTTGAGAATGGAAGTGATTTTGCCTAGAGACGTGTGGTCCTTTTGGCTTCCGATCGCATTAGGAGCAGGAAAAGGATTTCAGTTTGGATCTTCATGATTTTTATTCAATTGTCAAATTCCAAGAAAAGGAAAGGTATGATGTGTTGCTTTCATCTATAAACTCAAACGTAAGATTAGTGTTTATAAGTTACAACATTGGGACTATTTAAAATATACCAATTAAAAGCATAAATTAATTGATAACTAATTTAGTTCAAATAAACACCATAAAATTATTATATTAGTGAATATATTAATTTGTAAAATATTAATCATGTATATACAAACACAAGCCTAACACTTTCGTGGAACTCCCTTATTAAAATAAATTATACCTTGTCGTTTAATGAATTACCTGCGCAGTCTCACTCAAAACCTTGTCATTTAGTACCACATGCTGCGTATAGAATGGGGACCGAGTTTTCTGTGTATATATGCGTGTGTGATATTTCCAGCTGACACAAGATGAGGAGGGCTGATTTCTGTCCATTTTCTCCTATCCTACTCTGTCTATTTTGCATCTGAGTCATTCATATGTGTGGCACATAAGTAGATGGCTTAGAAGTGGATAGCTCAGATGCAAAGTGAACAGGATAGGACAGAAAAAAATGGACAAGAGATTTGAGGGGCAAGATGAGACGCAGAGTAAACATCATAACAAAGTAACGGTACGAGTGGAGTCGGTGGGCAAAGTAAGATTAAATTTAGAGTTTCTTCTAAATAGTGATTATTAATAAATTGGTATCTGAAATCCAAGTATATATGATATAAATCCTGAATTGATTGAATTTTCGGTTCTCCTGTCATACTTAAACATTTTACGCAGAAATTAATTCACTAGTATTTATCCTTGACAATTAACAAAAGTAATTAACAATGTCACAAACATATTACTGGCATTAACACTTGTAGTGGTGGCACTGGAGGAAGTTTTCTAGACTTCAATGCATTGTCGAGTCGTATTGTCTTTCATGTCTGAACAATAAATAGGTCATCTTTCGTTTTCTTCTTTAATGCTAAAGCAAGACTTTCCTTAAAGTACTTTATCCAATTTATGAGATAAAAGACAAAAGTCATGACCATCGTCCTTCGCGATTATGGATCAGATCCATCACTACCTGAGCTATAATAATCCTTTTTTGATAACAAATTGCAACTCTTCTCTATAAATAAAAATGCAATGAACAAATTATCAGGTGTAACGTGCATCTCTTATTTATAAAGAACAAATTATTAGGTGTAAAATATATGCAGTAGATATTCGTTATACCTCAATGGACAACATGAAATAGAACCAAGCCATTCAATAAATAAATACATACATACATATATATATATTTCAACATATGTGAGACTTAATTTCAATAATTTATTTAATCATTCGTTTTGCATTCTCTCAGTTTGACGACCAAAGTCATTATTGAAACGATATGTTTCGCTGTACTTTAAGAACTTCTGATACTGATAGTGGAACACAGCTGAAGAACGTTTAAGGCCCCGTCACTTTCACCCGGGTCCCAAATTAACTTAAAGACAGCAACATAGTTAACTGTAGCTGATGTTACTCAACGACTTCGACTAACAATTGGATTAAAATATTTAATTACATTTATGAAATTCCTAATTATATTATTTTAATAGTTTTCTGTATCATCATAATTCATATTGACTAATCAATATATATATATATAGTCAATGTCATGACTTTTTATTAGTTAATATATAAGTATAATTTAGTTAATATCATCAATAATAACATGAAAGTCACTAAAACTATAGTTACAAGAACTAATAGCGAGTTGGTAAGATGTACTTTTAACCTCCATTAATCCTAACATAGACCACAGATGTTACAGGCAAGATCTATCTTTAGGCCTACAAATAATAATTGTACAGAACGGCATGCTTCCCTCGAGAACTAATATCAAACCAATCAACTGTAGAACAATGATGATACTGTTCTTTTTTCTTCAAGTTCCATACACGGATCTTAAGTTTACTATGAGGTTTTGGGTTTTATGTAGTCATTTTCTGGTAGCAGGTTGCGATTTAACTGCTCAGTGTTCAAGAAGGAAAATCTGGAGTCAGGGACCTCCGTGGACAGCCTCCGAATGATGTTGAGCAGCGGAGGTGCGTGAGAAGCTGCTAATGCCACGATGTGTTCGGACTTCGGAATTGGTTTACGGCTTCTTATACTCCATCCAAGCTTAAAGTGCTATTGGAGTATCTCATATTTTACTGTAGGAAAAAGTAAATATGGTTTCCAAAAAAAAAAAAAAAGTAAACATGATAATATTGACTAAATTACCTTAAGTACCATAATTTAGAAAATAATTAAAGAAATTAATTATTATAATATCAAATATGTAATTAAATTCTTTATGCATCTATGTACTTATTCTATATTTTATTGTTAGATTTTACCCTATTCTATATTTATTGGGTTGTATATTTTACTACATATTTTTATATTTTTATTTATAAGTATTCATTTATAGTATTAGTATTATTATTATTATTATTATTATTTTAAAACTAGTATTTTAATTTTATTTTAATTTTTATATGCATATATATATATATATATATATATATATACATATATATATATACACATACATACATATTACTCATGTATCTGTTAAAAACAACTTTTCTGCTAAATAAAAGTAAGAATATATACTAGATTTTCGCAGATCTCACACTTAACAAAATCCTCATTAAGTTCTTGTTTTTGTTATTGCTATAGCAATAAGGTATCACCCACCTAGCGTCATATCCAACATTTTGGGCTATTCATGACGGCCCTGTTTAAGATGGATATTAATTAACAGATTTATTCGGATCCGGTTTGGGAGGTTGACCCGGATTGGCTTAATGTTGAATTAGGGTTTTATAAGACAGAGGGTAACTTTTATCTGTAGTGAAAAATGGGCTATATATATTTATTATTTTAACCCAAATATAGCCAGAAGATCGGCGGACCTTTTATAAATTTGACATCATTGCAACTTCGCGGCTCCGTTGATATTGCCTGTATTAACGGTGCCAAAAAAGGTCCCGCCAATCTTCTGGCCATCAACTTTGCGCCTCCGTTGATGTTGCCTTTATTAACGGTGCCATAAATTCACATTTTCTACAAATTTTACCTACGGCTACGAGACTATGATATTTGGATATCACTTGGTTTAGTGTTGAAAATCATTTTAATTTTTTATTAAAGAAAATAAGAAGAAAAGAGAATGTCTAAAATCATGTTGTATTCCACCTTGAGGTGGCCTCTATTATTACTTTTTTCCTAAAGTGTTACATGAAGGCCTCAACTATGAATTATAATTATTACTTTCTCCGAAAGTATTACATGAATGCCTCAACTATGAATTATAATTATTACTCTTTTCCTAAAGTATTACATGCGTGCTTCAATTAAACAATCAAATCTTAGCAAAATCGTTTGGCCTCAACCTTTTGATCTCCCTCAAAAGCAAAAGTGACAATCATTATCGAACATGGATGCCACCCCATAGTTGACACTCTAGGTCCAACAACTCCCTAAGCTTCCATATAAGTCAGAACTGCACGGTACCAATTGCAGAACTAGATCACCCTGACGAGCGGTCCACCCAAAACCCATATGCATACCAGTAGCTATTTCGTATTCGCCATTTTGGCACTTCTCATTTCGGGGACCAATGCTGACCTTCCTAGCCAGCCTGGTCAGTACCTAAGTCTTGCCAACCAATACTTGGCTCCTCATAATGCTGCTCGTGCCGCTCTGAGACTGGGGCCATTGGTTTGGGATACAAGACTAGAGCGTTACGCGGAATGGTACGCCGACAAGAGGCGAGAAGACTGCAATTTGAAGCACTCTAATGGACCTTATGGAGAAAACATTTTCTGGGGCAGCGGTTCAGGCTGGACTGCGGCTCAGGCTGTCGCGGAGTGGGTGTCGGAGCGAAAGTGGTATGATTATTATTCTAATTCCTGTGCTGACGCCGGGGATTGTGGGCATTACACACAAATTGTTTGGAGGGATACAAAAAGGGTTGGATGTGCAAGCGTGACTTGTGATGATGGTGACACTTTCACGACCTGCAACTATGATCCTCCTGGAAATTTTGTTGGAGAGAGGCCTTACTAAATGTTTGTTCTTCCCGATAAGGATTATTTAATCAGTTTATACAACTTGGAATCAGGTGTGTGTTGATATATATAGTCTTCTTCTTCTCAAGACTACGCTTCTAAAATGTACCTAAAAAGTTACATGGAACTCCGAGCAATATAATCAGTCAACCGTTGTTTGATTGGATTTCCTCGTTCTCTCTATATTTTGTAGATAAATTTCCATGTAAAGGCTTAAAAAGCCTAAGTTATTATACTTTCGTCCTCCTCCCTCTTTATACCCTGCATATGCTTTATTGCACCTCAATCATTCCCAAGCGGTGTAAGCTCTATGGGCTTGAAAGTTTCATTTCAGAAAGTGTTTGAATTGTAAAATTATGTTTTTGTTTTATGGTTCCCTGTAGTGAGGAGCTTCTGTTGCTTACGTCATGTATTCTTTGGATTGTGTCCTTACTCTTAAAATAACAAACGTTTTAACTTAAGTCTTGGATCCGCAGCATGTTGGTCATTTTACTCTCAGATGTTTTGAGGTTTTTAAGAATCGTACGAGATCTATTGGGAGCAACTAAGAGAGCGCATATTTCCGAGACAGAATGCTTATTAACCACCATGGTTCCAAAAAAAAAAGATCATTTGGAGAAAGCCAACGCAGAATTATAGTGAATTACTAGGCCTGATTATGTATAAATATATAGTTGTACCTAAAATACATAATGATTTTTATTGGTAGCATGATTAATCCGATTCGTTATGCGCGTACAATCCATACGACAAACTAATCTCAGAAGGGTCCTGATCAAATCCGGTAGCACCTATCATCAGTAAGGCCTTTCACCGACGTAATTCCCGACAGGATCATAGTTACAAGTCATAAACACGTCACCGTCGTCACAAACTACCCGAGCACATCCAATTCTCCTCGTTGTCTTCCACACTATTTGCGTATAGTGCCCGCACATTTGTCCCTCGTCGCATTTGTTCGTCGGATAGTGGTAGTACTTCTCTTCACCAGCCCAGGTTGCGACTGCATCAGTCGGCGTCCAAGAAGAACCACTGCCCCAATATATGTTCTCTCCAAGCTTAAAATCATCTTCAGGGAACGAGTGTTTAAGTTCGCAATCCGCTTTCCTTTGACCAGCCCACCACCTTGCGTACCTCTCCAGCTGAAAATCCCACATCAGAGGTAGCTCCCACTTAGCTGCTCTCACCAAGTTATGAGCAAACAAAAACTGTAGTGACTCTCCAATGCAACCCCAGCAGAGCTGCTTTGAAATCTTGTATATGGTCTCGTTATCTGGTGGTTTTCCATTCGATGGAAGTGATTGGCCGGTGGTCAATAGTATGCTGGTTGAGAAGGTGATGAAGAAGAGAATAGAAAGAAGTGGAAGGTGTTGCTTCATATTCTTAGTCGGAATGTGTGTGGCACTAAACTTGTTGTGGCGCTACATTCATTTATATTGACTTCAGGAAGACGCTGTTATCTACAGCCAGAAAAACAAAAAACAAGACGCAGATATGGAGTGTGAGGTATGACGTCCAATCATTGCTGAACTGTACTATGTATTGAGTAATGACTTGAGTGGTGTGAACTGGAAGGTGGATAGTGTTCTTCAACAAGTTATTGGTTGAATTGCTTCGCAAAATATATCAAACATAGCAGACAGACTCTCGTGAGCTGGGTTTATGTTGTGCCCGTGATACTATGTTGTTTGTATTACCAGACAGTGGTGTCCATCACCACCACGGTGGTTGGTTCTGGAAAATTTTAACGGACGCGTGGCACGACTAGTACCGTGAGTCTTCTTGTTTTTTCTCACATTTCATTGTCATCACATGGTCTTGGAAATGCAACCTGACACACAAAAGAATTTCAGATTGTTCGTTAGTTGATACGGTTGGAAGAAACAATAAAGCTCGTCTTGTTTCCTTCAATCATCAACAACGGCCTCTAGTTAACGAAGTAATACTACAAGGGTCCCTAATTCGTTACTGATAATATTTTAGCGATCGTACTGAATCGTTGTCCAAGTCGCTGCAAAATTTTGTTAGCAAAATACTAAAAGAGATACACGACCATACGGTAAATTATCGTTAATAATTTTTTTTTTGTCTTTTACCATGGTATTTACTAGCAAATTCAATAACTAATCTTCTCGCTAATAGGAAGGCATCTCATAGAGTGAGATAGTTGACCTAAAAATTTAAAACTATTCTATACCTAAAATTAAGGATCGAACCTCTAACCTTTGGTTAAGGATCGTTAATAATATTTTGATACGCATAGTTTTTGGTTCAGCCGGATTTTGCTGGACTGGAATATCGTTGTTTTGATCCATAATTCTGATAGGCTGCGGCTAATGGACACCTGCAAAACGGATAAAGACACTCCAGGAGTTTGTTCCCGGAAAGACACTCCGACGCTCAAGTTAGTATTTTTTAGTGAAGATTGTTTGCTGGAATAGAAGGAATTAGGGTTTGTGTCGCGTACCTCTATCACGGTAGAGTAGTGCCTTATATATGCTGTAGGTTGCCATTAGGTTTAGGTCTTTATATAAATCTTAGTGTTTGCATGGGAGACGATCTCTTACTACTGGGCTGTCAAAATCTGAGCTTAAAATTGAGCCTGATTTGATCGTCCCAACCAGTTTTCATGGTATAGGAAATAACATTTAGCAATTAATAGACAAATTGTCACCAAAAATTATTGGCGATGATATATAGCAGTTGTAGCAAAAAAAAAGTTCTAATTTTTTGGAAACATCGCCAAAAGTTATTGACAACATTTTTTAAAACATGGTTAAAATTTTTTTGTGACGATTTTAAAAATATGAGAAAATCTTTTTAGTTACATTTTAATTTTTTTAATAACCATTATTACTAAAAAATTTATCATTTTAATTATAATTATTGGTGACATTTTTAATTCATGTTATTGTATGCAATATTTAAATTTTTTGTTTTGTAATTTATTATATGAAAATATAATTAAAAATAGTTAGAAATTAGAACCATTTTATATAAATACTAAAATATTATTAAATGTTAATTACAAACGTTAACAAAAATAGTTATGTACAATCTAAGACTCACCCCTTAGGAGGTGGTCGAGTTGGTGGAGTAAGGGACATGAGGTCAAAATGTCATGTGTTTAAATCTTCCTACTTACGCTATTTCAATCGGACTTGTCATACAGGACTTGCCTAGTGTGAAATACCTAGTTTGACATGATTTGTAGACTATTGCATCAATCCGGAGATTTACCCAGTGCATATCCAAAGGCAAATGCAGGTTCTTCCGTTTCAAAAAGAAAATCTAAGACTTATAGTAGTAGTCACTACTACTTACATAACTCGAGTCAATTATTTGTTTACCATCTTTTCAATCTCGACTAATTTTCATTCATTACGTTATAACTTTTATTCATTATATTCAAATTTAGCCTTAAGTGACTAATTCTCCTCCTCAAGACAATCAACATGTGCTGGTCATGATGAGGATGAAACAACTAGCTTAGGACCAAACCCAATATTTTTGATATAGCCGGATCTTATACCCAGCACGTTGTTGCAAATGTTATCTAAATTTGGCTCATTTTCGTTAGATAATGATCTTTAAAATAACTCTTGCATTTTATTTTAAAATTTTAAAACCAAAATCATATTCAATTCAAATATTATTAGTTAGTACTACTTAAATAAATAAACTTAAAATTTAAATAAATTTTTATACTTATATAGTTATTTTGCACTTCTTTTAACATTCAACCTTTACCTTCCTCATAGTGAGTGAGTTTATATAGTGTGATCCTATCATATTTTTGTCCATGTAATTCCTTCTCACTTTGTTTTATAAAAAAAAAGAATTGAAAACACAATAAATAATATTGTATTTACTAATATAATTATAACTTCTAAACAAAGAACAAATGATTTGGATTCTTGGTTGTGAAGAGTTTTTATTTTTCCTCTATTAACCTTGACTTTCTCATATTTTTCCTAAATAAAGAAAAAAAAATAGTTATTAAATTGTATAACAAGATTAATGAAAGCAAATGTGAAGAGAAAGAAGACAAATCTCAACATTAGTAGAGGCTCAATAATCATACATTTGCCTCCAATTTTCTGAAGACATCCACTCAGGAACATGTCTCCTTGTCTCCTCATAAGTAAGACAAGATTTGTAGTATTTATGTAATTGATAACAATGATATTTGACCATATGTTTCAACAGTAAAGTCACACAGCTTAAAACATTACGATTGTTGATATCGATAACATTGAGCTTCATCTGTGAGCAACAAGTAAAAGTGAAATTAATCTTTAAATAAGTATAACAAAAATACATATAATTACATAAATTGAAAAATTAACGAAACTTTGTTCGGAATATTTTGTAGCAAGTTGTCTTCTTTCAACTGCTTAATATGTCAAAGACAAGACAATTTAGTAATGACAATGATTAACAAAACTCAAACATAAATACTTAGACTATTAAAGCAGAACATAGAAACTCATCGATGATTTTAAGAATATTCTAAACAACAACACTTTTTCAAGATCTCTTTTGCATTCACACAAAACTCAAATACAAATTCTCATATTATTAAAGTAAAACATATGGTAGGTATTAGTTGGACGACTTATCTAGATGAACAAACAATCACATACTACAAAGAAGAAGGATGATATTGAACAACTATCGACGCTCTTCAACACAAAACAAAACTTGCGAAAAAAACAATTTTGTGTTTAATATAATACCCTTGTTCATAAAATTGGATCTTAGGGCTTAAAATGTGAAAAATGCTTATAACTATGTGATGGGGCTTAAAATGAAATTTAAACGCTTTGAGTGAATCTTAGGACTTTAAAAAGAAAAAAAAAAGCCCAGAGTTAAGTCTTAAGTCTCAGGGAAATGGGTAAAATGCCTATAATACATGTGAAGGTTTTAAAATAAAGAAAATTCTTATCATAAATTGTTATAATGGGAATCACACTTTTACTTATAACGAAGTTCTATTTTGATCACTCAAGCTCTCTATTTTGCCGATATTTATTTCAAAGGCAAACTATGCAAAAATCTTGAACAAATAAAATATGTACCAAGACGTGCTAACAAGTGCACTAATGCAACAAGTAATAAAGTGAAGTCCTTACAAAGGAATTGAATGTTATCCTACAAGTACTCATAAACTACTAGTTCTCATTGCTACGCTTTTTTTAAATGATCAAATCAAAAAAATGAACTATCCTAAAGTAAACCAAAAATAAGTGGAGTGCTTAACTAAGTTAGGACTTTAGCCGCTTCATTTTTTTTTGTATGAATAGAGGTACAATAATATGTACAATAAACATCGTTAAAGAAATAAATCTATATATGTAAAAAAAATTTATATACTTTAAACAAAAATATAAAGAAGGTGAAAAATCATGTAAATGTTAATTATAATTAACTTTAAGATTAGTAAGCACACATATCATTAAAAAATTTATCCTTTCAACATTATTATTTTTAAGAATGATATCATATACAAAAATTCATTACAATTCTCCAAAAAAAAAATATCTAAAATCTTAATTTTTGGAGATGAAATTTCAACTTATTACGACAATTAATGATAATAATCACAAAAGACTTTACCATTGACAATGAATTCAGCAAGATATTGATAAATGTTAACTCTTTTAAGGAAAATCATCATCACAAAATATGCTTCTTTAGTGACAATTACATAAAACATTGCAAATACGTTGACTTTATGTGACGAACTTTAGCCCATTGGTTGCTAAAAGCTTAATTTTAGTAACGATTTGTAAATCGCAACCAAAAATTATATGGCCAATAATAAAATACCAATCACTGGCTAACAAAATTATTTAATTTTTTATACGAATTCAAAATTGAAAAGACTCACTTGAACCATTTCAAAAGATAATTTAGAGCCACCATATTTAATAAAACCTTACCAACGGCATGGTTTGAGATTACAGGATGCCTTTAAGCAATATCATGCAATGACAAAAATCACGAGAGTACAATTCAATCAATCTACCTAGACATTATAATATTCGAACTATAATAGAATCCTAAAACTAGACTGTCCAACAACTCCGTTTGACCTAAAATCATTTGTTGAAATAAGACAAGATTCTTTTAACAAATAAACGAGGATTACATGATTTATTTGCTCTATTCACGTGAACAAAACTATCTCTACCATATTTTTAATGTTGGATGTCCAAATCATGAATTTAAACTAACTAGGGATTAAATTTCAACTTGTATAAATACATAAATGTCCAAATTTTAGTCAAAATACTATCACAACAATACAAACTTCGTTTTTTTTCTTCTCGATTATTTATATTAAAAAAAGAAGAAGAAAAGCAAAAGTCATTTTTGAGGCATGAGTGAAAACGTGAAAATCGTTTAACTCTTTAATCTTGTTATATTGAAATTCTTAAAAGAAAAATGAAGTAAGCATTAAAACAAACTTTATATTATATGCAATGACGGAGTCAAGAATTTAAGATAGGGGTCCAAATATTTAATTTTTAAAATTTTAAGAGACTGAATGCATCACTAATCTTTAAATAATCCGTCCTAATATATATATAATTATTTAATAATCTTAGGGTGGGGCGGCTGAGCCCCACTTACCTCTGTTCCTAATTATATGTGTTTTATTTCTACATTTAATGAAAATTTTATTCTAAAAATTTCAAATTACAAAAAATAAAAAGTTTTAAAATTATAATTTTTTAAAGAGTAATTTAATTTGATTTGGGCTAACCTTATATAAAAATGCTTGAATTTAAAATTAATGTTTCAAATTTAAATTTTAAATTTTCAAATAAAATTTAAGTTTTAAAATTAATGTATAAATTCAAATTCATACTTCAAAATAATATTATTTTAAACGAGTCAAACTCACAAATTTAGATCATCCAACGCAAACCCGATTAGATTTTAGAAAAAAGTAAAACGGCTACCATTGCCGTTCCGTTCCTGCTCCTATATATCTAGTATTTATTGCCCGGACATATTTTAAACATGTAGAATAGACGAAGTTGACCAATCGCTCTGCCTGTTGGAAAATAGAAGTAAAACAATCCAAAAAGAGATTACCTCAAAAACGTATGTAAATGTCTTACTAAAGTAATTAAGGAAACCAGACTGTTAAAACTGCAACAAAAAAGTCGATGCTTCGGGTTCGCATTTATCTCTAATTAGATGATTCTCGATTCTTCACTTACATATGGTGGCGGTCGGTTACACTCTTTCCTTTCCCAAGAACCCATCGATTCTCAACCCAACTCCGCCTTGTTCCCGCCTCCTTGAACGTTTCACTTCGCGGTTTGGATCGAGGCCTGCTTTTCACGGTGGCGGTGGTACGGTAGTGGTGACCGATCGGAAAATGATGGAGTGGTTGAAGAGAGTGGGGAGCGGCCGGGGTGGCGGCTGCTTCAAGGAAAGGAGTATGAGAGGGGTGGAGATTGAAACAGACAGCGGTGGCGAGGATGTGCTTGACGCGTCCGCTGCCCAGGGGAAAGTTTCGCCGGAGCATCTTGTTATCATGGTTAATGGACTTGTTGGCAGGTAATGAGTTAAGATAGGGTTGGTGATTTTAGGTTTCAATGTGGCTGTGTTTGGAATTGAAGTCTTTGGAGTTTGACTAGGTAATGTATTTGGTTGCTTAGTATGGAATTGTGAGGCTTTTAGGTCAAATTCCGAAGTGAAAATCAATTCTAGTTCTTGAAAAGTTATATTCTTGTGTGATCAATATAGGTTGTAATAGAGATTCTATATGAATTTAGACGAAGATGTCTTGCCTTTGGAACTTACTCCAAACATTTAAGTCTATTGAGATGCTTAATGTCGCATTGGTAGACACAATTAA
>JANZLX010161075.1:0-14660 GCA_025531955.1 Erythroxylum orinocense
GGTTATTGTAAAATATTGCTAAATGGTAGTAATGATTATAACTGCAAAGATTTTCTACTGTTTACTGCTTATTCCGCGTGATTGTGTAATGACTGAAACTATTTCCTTTGAACGTGGAATGAATGGTTTTAAAAAAAAGTATACTGAGTTGTAACCGACTGATGTAGTACGCCACCCTCGCGGGGCACGGACTCGGTTATCACCAACGATATCGGGTTCGGGTCACTCGGGAGTGGGGTGTTACAGCCCTCATTGCGTAATTGCTCGCATCACACATGATCTTGAAGGGGAGGTTCCAATCTGGTGGTTGAATCACCGATGGGGATGTTAGAAGCTCCTTAAGTTTGTTGAATGCTTCCTTGCACCTCTCGTCGAACTCAAAGGAGACATCTTGTTGAAGAAGCTTGCATAGTGGTGCAGTTATCTTTGAAAAGTCCTTAATGAACCTTCGATAAAACCTGCATGCCTAAAAAAAGAACGCACTTCCCTCAAAGTAAAGCGGTAAGGTAAAGAAGAAATAAGATCGACTTGTCTACTTCAATATCCTCAGCACATATCAAATGACCTAAAATTATACCTTAATTCACCATAAAATGACATTTTCCCAATTCAACACAAGGTTAGTTTCTATACATTGTTCCAAGATAATGGTAAGATTCTCAATACATTCATCAAAAGAAGATCCATACACACTAAAATCATCCATGAATACCTCGATAATCTTCTCAACATATTCGAAAAAATGGTTACTATACACTTTTGGAGCGTAGCAGGTCTATTATATAATCTGAATGACATCCTTCGATAGAAAAATGTACTGAATGGGCATGTAAATGTGGTCTTCTCCTGATCTTCTGGTGCGATCGGGATTTGAAGATAACCTAAAAAATCATATAAAAGGCAATAATAGTCATAACCAACCAATCTCTCAAGCATATGATCAATAAAAGGAAGGAAAAAGTGGTCTTTACGGGTAGAAGAATTTAACTTTCTATAATCAATATATACTCGCCACCCAGTTTACACTCGGGTGGGAATCAACTCACTTTTCTGGTTTATCACAATGATGATTCTAAACTTCTTTGAAACCACCTGGACAGGACTTACCCACTTACTGTCAGAGATCGGGTAAATAACCCCAACATCGAGAAGCTTTAACACCTCCTTCTTCACACTTCCAGGATTCAGTCTACGCTGAGCTTGCCTTGTAGATTTTGCATCCTCCTCTAACAAAATGCGGTGCATGTATATAGAAGGGCTTATCCCTTGGATATCTATGATAGTCCACCCGATGGCCTTCTTGGGCTCTCTCAACATTCGAACTAGCCTCTCCTCTTGATTTGAAGTCAACTTCGTTGAGATGATAATTGGGAGAGTATGTTTATCTCCCAAATAAGCATACTTCAGATGTGTAGGCTTCACTTCCAATTCTGGTGCCTACACATCATAAGGTAACAACTTCTGGTGAGCTTCAGGTAGTTGTATAGAAGTCAAATCATACCTTTTTGGAGAACTTTTCGATGAGTCCAAGGCAGTTGTCATACTTAACTTACCTATGA
This sequence comes from Erythroxylum orinocense, assembly GCA_025531955.1. Taxonomy (NCBI): domain Eukaryota; kingdom Viridiplantae; phylum Streptophyta; class Magnoliopsida; order Malpighiales; family Erythroxylaceae; genus Erythroxylum; species Erythroxylum orinocense. The sequence goes on from JANZLX010161075.1 coordinate 1,560, forward strand.
TCCGATCATAACTTAAAGTTGCTTTTTTTGGTTGAGCTCATTTTGAAACTTGACCGGATTAAAACTATTTCAACTTAAACTTAAGTTTGGTCAAACTTTGAGCAGTTCAAAAGTCAATTAAATCTCAACATTTTAAACTTGATTTAGTTTTGGCAGCTCAAATTTTGATTGAGTCAGACTAGACTCAAAATTTGATTAGGTCAGGCCAGACTTAAAATATGAAAAAATATTCTCTTACTGTTTTCATAAAATTTAACATTCTAGAAACTCAAATAATTTAGTGATGAATAATTTACGATCAAATCACATTTAAGTAATTGGAGAGCAAATATGGGATAAGATTATCTGTTTCACTTAACCAATTCTTACTTTGTTTCACCTCATCTCATACACACATTTCTCTCTATCCTATTTAAATGTTGGATGAGATGAAATGCAATATAGTAGGAATTAGTTAAAGGAAATAGAGGATCTATTCCAACAAACATAATCTTCCTAGCTAAAAACATCATCCGTCACAAGAATGGAGTAAAAATTAACTCAAAAAACTTGAATTGCAGTTCATTATTATGAAAGTTAAAGCATAAGATCATGAGCTTGGCCTTGGAAATAATAGTAAAGATGGAATGAAAGTTGGTGTAAGGGACTATCAATAGTAAATTGTTGATAGAGTTTCTACGATAAGATATTGTTTATGGTTTTACCTCCTCAAACTAATCAGAGGTAGATCCTCTGTAGTTTACGTTTCTTCTGTCGACATTTATACGTGAAAACTGAATCTTCTTTTATTTCTAGAAATACATTGTACATTGAGATATTCTATACTTAAGATTAGAATTATTGAGCTAAGGCACAAGTCTTTACTTCTTAAAGCTACAACTCAGAAGCACCTCCAAAATCTATGATAGTTCTATTATACTCAATTCCATTTTTACTGTAATATGTCATACTAGTTTCGAACTTTGGCACAAAGATTTGAAACAAGAACCTCAAAAAAAATGTTCACCGAGATATTATTATGACATTACATTCTATTTACTTTTAGAATTTGAAATTTTGATAATAGGAGGACCACACTTGGGAACTTTCATGAGTGAATATACTACGTCGTGATGTGAATTTTATTTTGATCATGTCAACTTGCAAAGGAGAATTGTCTATGCGTAATTTCTAAATCATTTTCAAATTGATTTAATCTATCACTTTAAGCCTTTGTTAAAGAATTTAATTAAAAAAGTAGTAAAGTTTTTAATTAAATCTTTTTAAGTTTTAGTTAAAAATAACTATAACAGGAGAATAAAAAATCATAATAGTAGAATGAAAATGAAAATGAAAAACATGTATTAATATTAAGTATGACCGCTCCTCACTCATATTTGCAGTACTATCTTTTAATTATCATCTACTAATATTATGTATTGTGCCGATGGATACTAGCTAAAAAACAATACAAAATTTGGTATATAAAGATTGGGCAATACCGACAATTTTAGATAATAATATTGATCAGTACTTAAAATACTGGCTGGTACTGTAAATTATAAAAATCTCGAATACTATTTTGTACAAAAAAATTCTTAAAACCTCCTCTCCCCACCCCAATGCATAGCTACCCTCTCACTCTCTTTTTTATAGCTTTATAGATATGGATTTCTTTTCATTATTTTTATATTTTAAAAAAATTACATTTTAAAATAAATTGTATATTGTAAAATTTAAATTATTGAATAAATTTTAATTTATTTATTTATAAAATATTATTAAAATGGAAAAAGTCATTTATTTTTTTAATTTATACTTGTAACTATCATAATATTATCTTCATTGTTCAAATTAAGAATTATTATAATAAATTTTTTAATAATGTCTGTATTATTTTTTATTCAATTGTAATTATTATTTTTTTGTTAACAAACATATTTTAATTTATATGATTTAGATTTTTATATTTAATATCTATTTGATTATATTAATAATATAAATTTACTTTAAAATTTTCATTATTTTTTAATTTTAACTTTATAGGTTATAGATATGGATTTATTTTCATTATTTATATATATTTTTAAGTTTTGTAAATTGAAAATAAATTATATATTGTAAAATTTAAATTATTTTAATTAATTAATTTATAAAATAGAATTAAGATGAAAAAGTTATCTTTTTAATCTATAATTATAATCATGATAATAGTATTTTATTGTCAAAATTAAGAATTATTATAATAAAAAAAATTTAATGGTGTCTTTATTACTTTTAATTTACTTGTAATTATTATCTTTTGTTAACGAGTATATTTTAATTTATATGATTTATATTCTTATATTTATTATCCATTTGATTATATTAATAATATAAACTTACTTTAAAAATTACCCAGTATTAACTAATATCAATAGAGTACTATATTAAAATCAAATTTAGTATGTGTGGTATTCCTTCTAAAGATTTGGCTAGAGCCATATGTTGTCAAATCATCTTACTAAACTTATCAGTTTGGTTTAACTCAATAATTTTTTATATTAAAAATTTATTTATTTATTAATTAATCGACTAATTCTTATAATAAGAACTAATTTTCATAATAAGAATAAATTAGTTATTTTTTATTTGATAATCTTTTTCTTCCATTAAATTTTAGCATCTTCTATAGGCAAAAATAATCTCCTTCATTAATCCTATTTAAATTTGTTCAATTTTGTTTAATATTTATTATATATCGATTTTATGACGGTTTAATACGAATTAAACCTTTAAATATTTAAATACTTTATCTTGTCGATTTAATTTTCAATCCAATTTTTAAAATATTGTAAATTCTAAAATTCATAAGTGATGTTTTATACAAATTTAATTAATTACAACAACAAATAAGATAAATTTTGTTGTTTCATACATTGGACATTTCTTTTCTTTTGTTTACATCTCTGACTGGAAGATTCGATATTTTTTTTCTCCCTTAAAAGTGGCCCATGTTACGTATGGTCATCAACTATGTGTTTCACAAGAGCTAATGATTTCAATTTGCACACTATGCTGATGAAATCAGCATCTCTAAATGAATGAACCAAATGCCCCCATGTTACTCATGCTTATCTATTAAGTAACGCTCAAGGAAAAACATGATCCCTCCAGCGTTATCAGTATCAAGTCAAGAGTTGGAATCTCAATCTATATCTATCAAGTGCTGTCAGAAGTAGTTTGATCTTACAAGAATCTACATACTGAACAGAAAGAGTTCAAAGCTAGCCAACCGACTATTGAAAAAATTTACATATGGTCATTAGCTATGTGTTTCACAAGAGCTAATGATTCCAATTTCAACATTATACTGACGAAATCACCATCTGTAAATGAATGAACCAAATGCCCCCATCTCAATTACTCATGCTCATCCATTAAGTAACGCTCAAAGTGAAAACGATCCCTCCCACGTCATCAATATCAAGTGAAGCGTTTGACTCTTAATCTACCAAGTGCAATCAGAAGTAGTTTGATCTTACAAGGGTCTATATAATAATTAAAAAAAATTAAAGCTAGTGTTGAGTTCCGCCTCAACATCAGCCGACTATAAAAAACTTGTAAATTATTTTATTTTTATCCTAAAAATTATCTGAGTACAAATTCTTTCATCATCGTTATTACACACTTAATTCGAAGCCTTACAATAAAGTGGGGTTTGAGAAAATTTGATAGTACGCAGCCTTATCTTAACATAGTAGGGAAGTTGTTTCCGATAGACCCACATACAAATGTAACAATAAATAAATAATGTAAGTTAAAGAGTAAATATATAAAATTAGCATGCTAAATTATTATATAAATAAAATTACAATAAATACATAAATAAATAAAAATAAAATATAACTCAAAGATATACTTGATGGTATCCAGATCTATTAATACCTGATAAATTGCAAAGTCTAATTCTTCTTGTTTCTAGTTAAGCTAGAAGTCTTTACTCAAAAACCCTAAAAATATGACAATTTTACAGTTTTAAACAGCCTCATAGGATCTTTTCCCATACACCTATTTTGAGAAGCTAAGTTGTAGCCTAAAAGCCTTGTCCAAAACTTACAATGATCTGATGAAGCTGCAGAGCCTGTTATTATGAGTTGATATTTTCGAGTTGCCTTTAGTAAATTACCCGACCAAACCGGATAGTTGTTGCCTCCTTAATATCCGTCTTCGTTTGTTCTTCTATTCGTTAGCTCTCCAAGTTTTACAATTGCTGGCATTAACATGCCTGTTACCATGCTAATTAATTGCCAAGATTCCTACGTCTTCGTGACTCTTTTTAGATCAATCTGATTTTTACTTATGTTGTTGGGCAGATCCTGAAACGTAATCCTAAGGCTGAACAATTTCTTCAGAAAGGTCACAAAACTGGCCTGTTTCTCCCACCAAATCAGTCATGCACTCCAAGCAGGATATAGAGAAGGGCACCCCTTATTTTATTACCTATAATTGCTTAATAAATTAATGTTTTGACTATATAATTAAATGTTTTAAGCCTCTCTATTAGGTAGGTCCAGTCTAGTTTTTAAAACCTTGGTATTTTCATCTTGCTCTAATATGTAATATAATGTTTACTTTTCTTCTAATTATATGTTTGATAACATTATTAATTAGATATTGTTTTATATAATAAGAGAGATTTACTTTTTTTTTAGTATTTAGCTTAAATTTATTTATTTGTTTCTTTCTTATTTACATATTCATTTCCATAAAATATTACTTATATTTTGTGTCTTTTGTATATTATTATTATTTTGGATGTATTTTTGATGGATTTGCCTTTTTATAAATTTATGTAAAAATAGTCGTTCATATTATATAATAATATTTTAAAATATACACGAATTTGACACCTTTTTTTTTTTGGAAACTGCTGTGTGGTCTGTTGGCAATAATATTTTTGGAGCGTTTTTTATTATATTATAACTTATAGGACCTGCAATGCATCAATGACTACCAAGTCCAGATTCTCTGTCTAATTTTACTCTGTCTTATTCTGTCTTATGAAATCTCAGTTATTTATTTTGTAAACGGGTCCCATGCGAGTCCTACGTGAATGGATGGCTGAGATTTATTGGACATAATAAAACACCATAATATTGGACAAAAAATTTGAACTCATGACTACCACCTCCAGGCCACTAAGTCTTCCTATATTTGGTACATCTTTCTCCCTTCCGTGGAGGAAACTGAACCTTAGACAAAGAAAATCAATATTCAATAGAACCAACATCAGGCAATGGCGTTCAAGCTCATTCCTCTGGTCTCTCAATCCCCAAAGTTGCCCTCTTTTGCTCTTCCTTTAATGACCAGCATCAGATCTCCCAAGTTCTACGTGGCTGCTACCCTCAAGTGTGGCTCCAAGTGAGCACATTTCTTCTCTGCTTCTCCTCAATGCTCATCGTTTTCCCATTTTCGTTTTATGATTTTGCCAAAGATACAGTATTGCTCAAAATTTTACATCCGAAGCCATTAAGAGAGATGCTAGTTTTCCTTGTACAGTTTTATATATGTTATCCTACAAGTCAGAACTCTTGTATGCAAAACAGTTTGCAATATAATCAAGTTTGATGCTGAAAAAGGCTAAAATGTTTTTATTGTTGAACAGTTCTTTATAAATACTCGTTGAGGATCAATCCGTGGTTGTGCTTAGCTCTTTTATATGGGGATTTTGTGTGCAACCATCTTTTTTTGTTTCTTCTTAATGTCTTTTTTGCTCAAACAACGGTTTCATTATTTCTGTGCACAAAGTTTCAAACTTCAATATTTTCCTTCTTTCTTTCTTTGTCTTTCCTTCGTCCTAGTTTGCTGTGCTTTAATTTGATCAAAATATGCTGTATATGAACTTTGTTTCTGTGCTGGCTAGTTCACCATTTGAATGCATCAAGGTAGTACCAACTTGTGTATTAGTAGTCAGTCCTTCAAGTGAGAATAATTTGTCATACACATCTGTTGAGTAATCCGTTGCTTTAGTGGTATGTCGTCTTCTTAGCTTCTGTATGCTTGTCATATAGAAGCGTTATGCATGAAGGAGTATATACTCCATTGTAAACACGTTTTGAATGGTTAACTACAAAATGCTGGCATTTTCTTCTTAATGCAGGAAAGTTGAGAATCTCACAAGGCCTTTTGAAGTTTCTCATTCGATGTCACCCCAGAAGATCGAGATCTTTAAATCTTTAGAGGACTGGGCCGAGCAGAATATCTTGATTCATCTTAAGCCAGTTGAGAAGTGTTGGCAACCACAGGATTTTTTGCCGGATCCTGCTTCTGATGGATTTGATGAGCAAGTTAAGGAGCTTAGGGAAAGAGCAAAAGAGATCCCAGATGATTATATTGTTGTTCTGGTTGGGGACATGATCACAGAGGAAGCACTCCCTACTTATCAAACTGTATTGAATACGTTTGATGGGGTTCGGGATGAAACAGGTGCAAGCCCAACTTCTTGGGCAACTTGGATAAGAGCATGGACTGGTGAAGAGAATAGGCATGGCGACCTTCTCAACAAGTATCTCTACCTGTCTGGACGAGTGGATATGAGGCAAATTGAGAAGACAATTCAATATTTAATTGGGTCTGGAATGGTAAGATCCTTGTTTAACTTGATCATTTTCTTCTTGAGTTTTCCAGGTAGCCAATCACAAGTTTTATCACAGGATCAGCTGACGGAAAACAGCCCCTACCTTGGGTTCATCTACACTTCATTCCAAGAAAGGGCAACTTTTATCTCGCATGGGAATACTGCAAGACAAGCCAAGGAGCATGGAGACATGAAGTTGGCTCAAATATGTGGTGCAATTGCCTCAGATGAGAGGCGCCATGAGATTGCCTATACCAAAATAGTGGAGAAACTCTTTGAGATTGATCCTGATGCAACTGTTCTGGCGTTTGCTGACATGATGAGGAAGAGGATTTCTATGCCTGCTCAGTTGATGTATGATGGGCGTGATGACAATCTGTTTGAGCACTTCTCAGCTGTCGCTCAGCGGCTTGGAGTCTACACTGCAAAAGACTACGTAGATATACTAGAGTTCTTGGTGGGGAGGTGGAAAGTGGAGAAATTAACCGGACTTTCGGGTGAAGGACGAAAAGCGCAGGACTATGTCTGCGGGCTAGCTCCAAAAATTAGAAGGCTGGTAGACAGAGCCCAAGGAAGGGCAAAGGAAGCACCTACCATTCCGTTCAGCTGGATTTTTGATCGGCAAGTTAAGCTTTAAATGCCAGATGAACGCGAACAAAATCCTTCACGCGCCTCCTTCAGACCTTAAATTAACCATTTTCAGTGGAGAGCATCCATTGAAGTTGAGTATATATTCTATAGTTTATACATCCATGTCTGCTATTGTCAGCCATTAGTGGAGCTAGCTAAATTTTATAGCAAAAAAGTCACTTTATATATTGAGTGTATGAAAAAATGAGGTATTAACCTTTTAAAATATGAATATATAAGGTAAAAACAGTATTTTAAAATTCGGACCGGTTATCGAACCAGACACCTTACTGATTACTGATTGAAATTTAGAAATTTAGAGGATATCTTTATTGTAAAAATTCAAGTCCCCACTTTACATTATATTTAAGGACTTTGACAAATCGTTAGACTTTCTTTCATTATCATACCTCTTTTAGTTTGGATAGTCCGTCCTACTATGGTTAGTTTGCCTGCACTTATAGTACCATCTAATCTTTCTGCTCTTAGATTTAGATTTAGATTTAAAACTCCTTTTAGATCACCAATTCTTACTCTGCTTCCTCCTATAGTGCTGGTCTTCTCTCACATATAACCCTTCACATTGGGAGCTTTCACTATTATTTCTTTCGATAGTTGCGGGCCAAAAGTTCAATGGTTATATCTTTCATGCCAATATTCTCTTTATTCAATAATAGTCATCTTCATCCAATGTAAGCTTGGTCACCAAATTTGTATAAGATAAACGTAAAAGGAAAAGAAAAATTATTTCTTTATCCTAATCTGTAATAGTCATCTTAAGTCTCATCATACCACTAAATATTTATTTGAAGGCATTAATTGGTTATTTTAAATCTATTCCCTCCTACATCTTCAATGTATATATTCATTACTTTAATACAACTTATTTTTGAGAGACTTTAACATGTATCAACTTTAAAGTTTCTTCTATATCTCCATAGATATATAATCTTCATAATATAATACATGATCTCGTTTGTCAAATTTACTTGTATGGTTTTAGTTAATCACACTTGTAACTCTTTTGAGTCAAGCATGTTCATATCCCCTAGCTTATTCTTTTGTAATCCCTTTAATATGCCTTGCTACCTCAACACATTCTTCACTCATTATTACCAAGTCCAAAATTCTACTAAAATTCTCCACTTGAAACCTTGCAACCAAACTCATTGTTGGCTCAACAATGTTAGTAATATTTATTGAAAAATAATGTACACTAAAAATATAGTAAAAAAAGAAATAACAAGAACACAAAAAGATTTTTAATGAAGCTTAACTAGTTAGGTGAGTTTACATCTTTGAAAGCCGAGAGTAACTAATTTACTATTATATAATAGTAATAATTTATATTAAACTAAGTTTACAACAATATAGTATAATTTATTTATTTTTTACCAAACCTAACCTAACTTAAGTATGGCCGAAATTAGTCATAGAACTCTTATAGAGTTTAAGATCCACCAAAAATACATTTTCAAATAAGGTTATTTATTATGAGCACAGTCTATGATATGATCATGTTCTAGGCCCTATATCTTGTTGCTTCTTCACACATATAAACATAGGCTTTGATATGCCTGTGTTTCAAGCTGTGTATCTCACTATTTCTCAATACATATGAACACGAATTTTGACACTCATGTCTTTCTTAAAAAATTCTCTGCCACACCAACATAGTCATTTTATAGCATGTATCTTCACTTTTATATTCTATAGTAGAACATGTTATAACATATGATCATTTTGCTCACCCAAAATTTTCTAAAAGATGTGAAAATGACCTTGATGCAACAACTATGCTTTACAACTTAAAAATATCAGGTAATAACCTAAAGTTAGAATTTGCAAAGTATAACTTATTTGAGAATGTCTGATAGGCACTCAAGCAAGTAACAATATGGCACTAATAATGAAAGAGGAGTTTTCTTGTTCCCTTATCTTTTGTATGATCTTTGTGTTTTTGTTTGCTTATTTGATCAACATTAAGGACAATGTTAAAAATAAGTGCGGGGGAAGTTCATGTTAGATGAAATCAAATCAAGGTTTTAAGATGGGGAAGTTAGGTGGTGAAGTCATGTGATGATGATGACTCAGGCAGAGAGTTTTAAGCACACCATCCTTAACTTAGTAAAAGGATCAAAATCGAAAAGTTAAGTACTAAGTTAAGTGTTAAACTCCATCTATAGTGAATCCACACTTTGAAAAGTTGCTAGTTTAGTCATTTAAGTAAAAATGTGCGTGATAAGGTGCTTTGGCTTATGAAATTCACTTTGCATGCTTAACTAATTGGTTTACACTTGCTTGAATCTAAACTAGCAGTAGCACATGAAATTTTTTCTATAAAAAAATTTCATTAATTTTTTACCCTAAAAAGGGAGTATCATTTTAATCACTCCAGATATGTTAAGCTCTTTAAGTAATTAAGGTCAGCCATCATAAATGATTGTAACTCATGGCAAAAGAAAGGTTTGCTAATTGTGCAGTTAAGAAATAAGTGGGGATCACACAAAATTAACCTGAACTTTATGTAGTAAGCCAAAGTTACTTGAGTTGGACATACCTAACTTAGTGATTGGACTTGGTGATTTAGATTGGTTTGATGAACAAAACTTGGATTTTGTCCTTCAACATGTGAAAATAGTTAACTATTATAATAATGAGGTTAATCTTAATTTGGTGTGCTTGAATTGCTCTCTCGAGTCACATTAATCACATGGTTTAGATGACTTAAAATACCTCAAAGAAGTTGATCCTAATCTTATTCCATACTTATTTTGCTTTAGGACAAGAAAAATGTTCAAGTGTATGGAAGTTTATGTGAATGTAACTTTTATATATTTTTACCTTATTTGCATTTGAATTTTTCTTTAAATTGCTTTAATGAGGCTCGAACTTTTGTGTTTTTGTGCAATGTTTGGATGTAGGCCCTCTATGTGAAAGAATTGAATGAAAAGTAGCTCAACTTGGAGAATTATGCCTAAGACAACTAGGTAACTGCAACTACAACTACCTACTTACTTCCACTCGGTATTTTAGCATAGGGTGTATCTACCAACCATGGTCGCAGCCTTCATGGAAAATTCATATGACATGTTGGCTACACAAATTAGTTGAGCCACACCCACTACAACAAATAGAGAGAGAGAAAGAGAAGGTCAAGATTTGAAGCAACTGATACAATAAACCTGCATTAGATAATTCATTTTTTCAGCCTTGGATTTGATGTAATCATTTACTAGTGGCAAGGTTATTAAAATCTATATCTCCACCCATAGCCTTAACAGTCTTCTATATGGATATTGTTAATGAAATATGGAAAAGTTACATTAACTATTTTCACAGCTAGATGAATCCAGAATCTTTCACCTTAAATAATTGTTTTATAGTCTCACTCAGGGAACCAGATCAACATACATTTATTTCTCAAAATTATAGGGGATTTGGGAGGAATTAAGGAACTTTAGGCCTTTGTCACATTGCTCATATGGAAAGTGTAATGCAGCATGCTTCTAATCCTTTGTTAATGCTCAATAAAAGGATTATATGTACAAATTTCTGCATGGATTGAATGAGACATTCCAAACCCGAAAATCTCAAGTAACTATGATAAAGCCCTTCCCAACTTTAGATCAAATATACAATATGGCATTACCTGAGCAGAATCAAAGAAGTTTGTCACTACAAACTCCAACCTTCACAGAAGCTTATACCATTGATGTTAAAAAGGATAAAACTGGAGAAAAATGGAGCAAACAAGGAACCTCTAACTTTGACGTCACCTGCAATTGTTATGGGAAACCTAGACACATTGAAGCAAAGTGCTATCAGTTACATAGTTATCCACCTGGATACAAAGGCTCTAGAGTCGTTGGCAATAAGACACTAAGCTATGTTAATCACGTTGGATTTGATACTTGTCATGAGAGACCATTGACTCTTACTGAAATCATGTCTGATAGGGATGAAAGCTTAATCCCACAACTTCAACTATCTAGGGCATAAATACAGAAACTCGTGAATCTACTCAATGAGCAACTTGATACTTATAATTTCACCATCTATGACATATTGTATTCAATCAGATCTACGACAACATTTCACTAATATGGAAGGTAAAGCACACTATTTTCTTTATTGCGCATGTTGCAACTTTAAAACATATGCTTAATACTCATTTTCCAATCAAACCATGGATTGTTGATACTACGACTATTGATCATATAGTCTGTTTTATCTTTTATTTTTCAATTATATTCTTGTATCAAACTTTTAAGTCAATTTACCATATGACATTAAGGCACAAATCACCTATATTGGTACTGTGGTACTTAATGCAGCTATCACGCTTCATAGTGTACTCTTAGTTTCTTCTTTTACCTTCAATTTATTGTCTATCAGTTAACTGAGTAAGCAATTGTGTTAATCCTTCTCAATCAATGTTTTATCCAGGTTCTATCCACTTGGATGAAGATTGGAATTATTGAACTAAGGCATAGATCTTTACTTCTTAAAGTTACAACTCAGAAGCACCTCCAAAATTCATGATAATTTTATTATTCTCAATCCCACTTTTACTGTAATATGTCATACTAGTTTCGAACTTTGGCATCATAGATTAGGGCATATATCCTTGGGCACTTCAAACCCAAAATCCTAGCCTTATCTCATGTTCCACTCCCTTCACATCCATGTCTTACATGTCTAAAAGCTAAATTAAAAAAAACACCATACTTTGTACACATACCCTCCACCACACAGGCATTTGAACTGGTGCATATGGATATCTGGAGGCCCTATTCACAAGCTAATTTGTATGGCCATCAATACTTCCTCTCTATTGTAGGTGATTTTACTAAATGTACTTGGGTATTCCTAATGAAATAAAAGTTGATGTTGCTCATTTGGTTCCATAATTTTATGCTCTTATTCTTAATCAATGTCATGTTTCCCTATAGACCATTAGAATAGACAATGATTTAGAGTTTCAATTGACCTTATTCTATGCAAAAAGGATATTATGCACCATAAAATTTGTGTATACACACCACAGTAAAATGATGTGGTTGAAAGAAAACATCAGCACCTCTTCAATATGGCTAGATCCATCTTATTTCATGCCTCATTACATCTCAATTTTTTCGTTATGTTGTCCTAACATCCACTTATATCATTAACAGAACTTCGTATATTATTCTGCAAAACAAGACACCTTATAAAATGCTATTTAAATCTTTATCATGTTATGATCACCTCAAATATTTTGGATGCTTGTGTTTTGATGTGAATTTAAGTCCCTACAGGAAGAAGTTTGATGCTAAAGCTTCCAAGTGTATTTTCCTTGGATATCCAATTGGCATGAAAGGCTACAAGCAATATGATTTAATAATTCATATCACATTCATTTCCAGAGATGTGCAATTTTATGAAACAATATTTCCTTATGCAACTCCCACACCACCAAATGAAACTACTACTCCAAACTTGGTCCTACTCAACCTGCTTACAGAATTACCTTATGTCATTGATCCTCCCTATCGATCACAACCCACAGAACCAACCACGTCAGATTCTAGAGAACCTGACACATTAGATTTTGTAAAATCACCTCCAAATCCTCCCCAAACATCAACATCACCACCTAGATGTAACGCCCCAAATTAGGGGTTAGCATATTAAGCAAATTTAGTTCGATTTATGTTCTGTCTCTTTAATATTTTAGCATGCATTCATGGTATTTCCGGTTACATTGGTTTAATGAAATTTCAGATTGATTCGGACAATATTAAGATAATTTTTAGTAATTTTTGGATACTTCAATGATTTTTTAGAAATTGTTGGTAACGGATTTAGTATTTTATGAATAATTATTTTGA
>JANZLX010161162.1:0-14648 GCA_025531955.1 Erythroxylum orinocense
TGTATTTTTGTAACTCTTGTAAAGATTTATGATGTATTGTCAATATGTTACTAAAGCTATGAATGAGGATATGGTATTGGGTAAATCTATTGTACTTCGGTGAAAGTCATTAAGCTAGGTGAGGGCCCCGCAGACGTAAACAAGGTGTGTCGAACTGCGTTACCAAATTTTCAGTGTTGATTTATTTTTGGTTCTTTTAATTTTTCTGATTTTTTTGCTAGAAACAAATCGGAAAGTTTGTGAAACTACTACCCCTTCGGTTTTTCAATTGGTTTTAGAGCAAGGCCACTAATTCAAAACTTGGTAGTAAGTTGATGCAGATCCTAGTTTCGCAAACATAGGCATAAGAGAAGGAGCATCAATTATCAGGCCGCCGCTATTGGATGGATCTAACTATCCTGCATGAAAATCAAGAATGAAAGTCTTCATTAAGCTCAGAGCATGAAAGCTTAGCATTCAGTAGTATATGGTTGGAAGCATCCGATGATCACTGATGATAAAAGAGAGGCAGTTCAAAAGGATCCATCTAATTGAACAAGAGTGGAAGAAGGAAGTGCACTCAGAAATTCACAAGCAATGCACGCGATATTTAGTGCTATTGATGCGGGACGCTTCTTAATTATTTTAGCATATAAATCGACTAAAGAAGCATAAGATGCTTTGCAAACTATTCATGAAGGGTCCAAATCTATGATAGCATCAAAACTACATATGTTAGCTATGAGTTTTGAAGAATTGAAGATAGATGAAAAATGAGAATATTGGGGACTTTCATGAAAGATTGCGCGATATAGCTAATCAGGAACATCAACTCAAGAAGAAATATTCCAATATGAAACTAGTCAAGAAGACGTTGAGATCACTACCTCTAAGATTTATTCTGAAAATTGCAGTAATCGAGGAGGCTCATGACATCAATGACTTGTCATTAAAGAAGGTAATTGGAATTCTTACAAATTTTGAAATGAATTTGTTGAGGGAAAACCGAGAGAAGAAGAAAAGATTAGTGTTGCCAGCTGAGATTGGTAAAGTTGTGAATGACTTAGAAGATGAATTTGACGAGAATAAGGATATGGAGCTATTAAAACGAGAGTTCAGTAAGTGGTTGAAGAGAATGAAAAAGGACAGACCCGAGTTTAGGTAAAATGGTCGAAGCTCATTGAACAACAATGTCAAACAACAAGCCAAAAATCAAAAGGGAGAAAGAAAGGTAAAGAGAATTCAATGCCATGAGTGTCAAGGCTTCGGACATATTCAAGCGGAGTGTGCCAATACCATGAAGAAGAGACAAGGAAATTCCTATATGAGTACTTAGAGTGATATCGAATTCGGAAGTGAAGAAGAAATTGTGAATAGTGCTGCATTAGTTACTTTGTATAGCAAAAGCCTAATTACTAGCTTAACATCAATTGAGAAGGAAGTAACTGCAGATGAAAAAGGGAGTAAATCGAAAAATTTTGAGATAAATGTAGACTAATCAGCTTAAGGCTCCATCTCATATTATGATAGTGATGAAATTGGTTCAGGTGATAAAAAGGAGAACATTTACAAGGCTTACGAATTAATGCACAGAAAATGGCTGAAAATATGTAGAAAGAATGAAAGATTAAAGGAAGAGAATCTCTCCATGAAGAACACCTTCCAAGAGTTAGAAAAGAAATTGATGTTGATGTCAGATGAGCTTGGTAAAGCTAGAATGAAATTGGTAAGTACTGAAAAGGGATTGAGAATGTTGAATGGAGGCACAGAAAAACTAGAAAAGTTAATGAAAATTAGTAAGGTTAAAGGGGATCTTCAAGGCACTAGCTATAAGGGTGAGTTCCCTAAAGTGAATGAAGAGAAAAATAATATGTTTGGACCAGGAAGAAGAAATATCAAGAAAGAATCAAAGATTTGTACCGACGTGTCATTTTTGCAGAGTTATCGGGCACATAAGGCCGAGATACTACAAGATGTTGCAAATTATGTTTCAAATGGGTCAAAATCGAAAATCTAGACACTTTCCATTAAATTTCCGACAGCAACCCACAGTATCGAAGCACACTTGGATTAGAACGGGTTAAGTACAAGCATAAAAACGTAGTGAAGGAAAAACAAGAAATTATAGAGATTCACATTTAGTTACTACCCTTGAAGCAACTAGTCAAACAGAGGACAGATTAGTTACTTCAGAAGAAGAAACCGATGACAAAGATAATCTGATGAGGAATTAGGCCAGGTTTGAAATTTTTCAATATGCACAGGGACTGTGTGCTTTACATTTTTAAGTATTTTTTTGTGTTGTTAAAAAACGAAACGAAAAAAAAAGAAAGAATAGAAAAGAAAAGAATTTTTTTGTTCTTTAGTTTTTATGTTGCTATTGTCGTCTCATCCTTTTATTAGTTTGCATTGTGACTTCTATTTGGCTCCACCGAAGACTCCTCAGTTCTCTCATCAGTGTGGATCTTTCTCTCGGGTGCCCCTCTCTCTTACTACACTAACAACACTTATAGTTCACTGCTTAGGTTTATGAATTTGATCATTATGATGAAGATGAAATTGAAGTAAGTAGTGATATGTTGGCATCTGTTTGAATGGTGGTCATTTGTCATCTTGGCATGCTTATGATTCTTCCGTTGCATCTATTGTTGATTATTATGATTATAGGTTTTGATATTGTCTTGTCCCGAGGGGATGACATCGGATTGTTTATGGTGAATGTTTCATTCAGGGGGAGATTCAAGGTATATGCGTAACTATGCGTCGTGTTTTTGGCATCTTTTTATCCAAGGGGGAAAATTTTGGATGATTGGATAAACTTGATGTTCTTTGGAACTTGATATTTGATTAAGGGGAAGTATTTGTTGTATGAATTGTGAATTTGATACTTATAAGTCCAATTATGTTATTTAGGGGGAGTTTCATATTTGTGACAAACAATACCAAAAAGGGGGAGATTGTTAAGATATATTGTATATATCTATTATTTAATTTTGGCATTTTAATTGGACATATAAGATTTAACTTGTAGGAATTCTACACTATATTGCACTCTTGAGGGATTTGTGTATATCAGTAATTCGCGGTAAACATCTATCTTGAATGTGATTCTGCAACATTATATCTTGAATGTGATTATGCGAGAATAGGGTTTACGTGCTTATGTGGCATAGAAGTGATTTGTCGATGAGAAAAACACTACAGTAATTGAAGTCAAAAAGATAAGGGTAGTTATGTTGTGTTATGAAGTGACTCGCATGCATGAAGTAAACAACAAGAAGTCTATCACTTGGTGTGGTGTGCATCCACTGTAGGTATCTTGGAATTAAAGTTGAAGTCTATCACTTGATGTGGGTGGTGCAACAACCAAGGAGTTTAGTGTGTGGATTGTGCGGCAATATAGAATTGTGCATATGTGGCAATGTTGTTGATGTGGGTGATGAAATTAAAGTGGGGATTATATTGGTTAAAGGTGATTATTAGGGTGTCAGGTGAATTACACGTATTTCAAGTTTATCTCCAGTGGTGTTGTCCTCATCTCCAATCTACAGAAGAAGCCCATCTCCAACATGATTGTGTTTAATGGACTTGACATGCGTGTGCAGCTTATAAGTTGGGGATGTTAATTTTTAATGAGAATTATATACTGCGGTGGTGCACATGCTTTGGTAGACAATTGAATAACATGTCTGGGTGTGATTCATGTTACGGTGACGTGGTTCAGCCTATTATGTTATTCAAGAAGTTTTCATCTAGTTTATGCTATGTTTTTGTGAGAAAATACCATGGGTCTTCATTCATTGTCTAGATTTTCATATGGTTTAATTGAAGCAGTTAAAGTTGGGATGGATCGTTTATATTGAAGAATTATTTTGAGAAGGCGGAACTATAGGGAAGTCTTTATTTTATCTCAAGTATGTTTAGTTTTCATTCTTTATTATTTTAATCACTTGAGTTATTTGTTTATTGTTTTTTCGTTAAAATAGTGATTGAAAAAAACCTTTGTCGAGGTTAATACGAGGCGATCGTACTATTATGTGTGAAATTTTTTCACGAGAAGTGAGGTTGAGAGATAGTGTCAAGAGTTAAGTAGTGTCGGCTTAGTAAAGCCTTGAGTAAATCTATTGTACTTCGATGAAAGTTATTAAACTGGGTGAGGGCCTCACAGACATAGGCAAGGTGTGTCGAACTACGTTACTAAATTTTCGGTGTTTTTATTATTTCAGTTTTACTTACTTTATTTTTGTCCGTGCTAAAGAAGTTTGCGAAACAATCACCCCCCTACGGTTTTTCAATTTTATAACGATTCCTTGTTTTAAACTTATTCTCCATTGGTTGCCATGTTTTCTTCCTAATTGTTGGCTTCCAAGGGTAAGAAATATTAACCTCATATTTCATCAATTCACCATTCTCGTCTAACTTCATTATAAGCAATAGATCAGGGAGTGTCGTATTTCTCCTCACTTCAATACAAATTTTGGCATAGCACACACACTCCATATTGGCTGTTTGAACTTCCATGCTAATCGATTTTCCTAAAGAACTCGCTAGGAAACTAAAGTCATCCATATTCTAGAATTCTAACGGGAGGTTATGAAATTGGACCCATGAAGGGATAGTTTCTATTTTACATTTGTTAAAATCGAATCCAGGTTTCCATCTTTGGATGAACAATGGTTGCCCAATGACATGTCACGACCCTTGTTCTAGTATTTCTGGAACATTGCTTTCGGAGTTGAACTTGAAGATGAAAGAGTCACCATCCCGAAGCATGACTTCCTCTAAGTCTTTCTTCCTCTACCGAACTTTTGCCCAATCTTGCACAACTGGAAAAGCTCTTCACTTATTCTAAAATACCCCAATCAACATAGAAACCCAGAAATTAGCTCTTGCTTTAAGGAGTTCCACGGGAGGGGTTAAAATTCCATCATTCTTGACATTCTAGAAGTGTCACAGTGCACCCCGATTGCACTGAATCTAAGGCTTGGATTTCCATTCTCCTACACTACACTTCACGTTCACTATATATGTCTTCAAATTGGAGTCTTGGGTCATCAATTTATGCCCTGACCCATTCGCATAAGTAGAAGTCGTACCTACCTCTGTTGGGGATGCATTAGGATGCCTCTCTGAGAAGCCTCGAAGGACTTCTGTCAATTTGTGTAAATTAATAAATTTTTATAAACTAAAATAAATTAATAAATTTTCATTTAACAATATTTTTTATTAAACTTTAAATTCTTAATTACAAAAACAATCTTTTTCAATTATATTTCAATTTTTTAATTTTATTTAATTTTTAACCCATTTTATTTAGGTCTAATATCGTTAAATATTTTTAATTTTAAATTTTGATCCAATTTTTAAAATATTTAATAAAAAACAAGTCTTTAAGATAAAGATCAAATTATACTTGGGTACTAATTTGAAAGTTTTTTTTTTTTTTTGCCTTTTTGGTTAAACAAGACCAGATTCACTAAATTAACTTTCATATATCTTTATCTATGATTTGAGATTCAATAAAATTTCATTCCTTTTTATGTCTTTTTTTCTTTTCAATTATTGCAGACAACGTAAAAAATTGAGGGCAGCATACAGCAATGCAAGACAGGCACCAACTAGGCCAAACAACTTGAATTACCCTTTTTGCTCCCAATTAATAGCTTAAGTTTTACGAATGTTTGAAGCCGAAAAAGTCATCCTTTGGCCGTTCTTCTCATGCCCACTTGCACTTCCTAACTACTTATAAATAAATGCCCTCCATGGGTGCGGAAGCCTAAGCCGGCAAGTAATAGTGACGCAAAAAGAGCAGAGAGACAGAGAGAAGATGGGTGGATGCGTGTCCAACGGAGCATTGCCTGAATCAAATGTAAGTAAAGTGGTTCACTTGAATGGATATGTAGAGGTGTTTGATTATCCTGTCACAGTTAGAGAAGTCACATGCAAAACTTCGAATCATTTCGTTTGCACGGCGGCTCAGCTTCTAACACCGGGCTGTAAACCTCTGAAAGCCGGTGCAGAACTCGAGCAAGGCAAAATCTACTTCTTGTTGCCTCACTCAACGTTCGAGACCAGCACTCCCACAGACCTTGCAGCCACGGTTGGTAAGCTCACTGCCATAGCCAAGTCCATTAAGTGTGTGCGAGCCAAAGATCAAGCCGTAGCCACTCCTTTGTCCACTACCCCAAAAGGGTCTGTTACTCCGGTATGGAATTCGCCGGGAAGCAGTCCAAAAAGACGTGAGGAATTAGGAACAATCCTGACGGCTTATGGTATGGACAAGTCCTATGGTGGTGGTAGAACCTGGAAGCCACTTTTGGACACAATTAATGAGAAATCATTTGATAGGAGAACCGAGTCGCAGGAAGTGTTCGACTCACTGGAAATGCTGTTGGAGACACATGGAGTGCACTTGGATACTGTCAAAGAAGATTCAGTCAGAGTTACTGTGAAGTTTATAAAATCAGAAAGGTTATTGTAATTTGTATGTTTGTTTTTTAACACTTCGATCATAATCTTAACAAGTTGGCCCAGTACAAATCTAATCTTCATATGTTTCATTAATACAATAGCAATGGTTTTAAGGAATTTGTCCGAATCTGAGCTCAGAACTCGTCTATGTTGTAGTGTTCGTCAGAAACCAATAATTTAGTTTTCTCTCTTCTGATCTCTGTCGGAAACATCATACTAAGTTCCTCTAGTCTAGGAGATGATAGATAAGCATCAGTAGATATTTGTGGCTCAAAGCAGTCAATTAGTTCAGTAATCCTTAATGGTCTCAGGGCGGCAAAAGAAGGTGAGATTGGATGGAAAGTCTTTTTCAGGTACCACGTGAATTGTAGGGACCTGATATGGCGTGTAATTAGAAGATGGCAAGCTGCGTTTTAACTGTAAGAAGAAGACTTCCATTTGATGTTACCGTCGGAAACCAAAGTTAAAAGATGGAGTCTTTGCAACTGAGTTGGTATGGACTTTTCTGGTTTAAGTAAAGTTGCGGATTTAAACTGTTTTCATTTATGCAGCTTAAAATTTTGGATCATAATTTTACCTCTTGCAAAAAATTTACTCGACTTGAACGGAGATTATCTCAAGTATTGTTAAAAAATACCATTCTTATAATTGAAAACTTTTTAGGACACTTCGAAGAAGAAAAAAAAAAAGATGGAGTCTTTCACGAGTCAACGTAGGTTAAAACAAAAGTCACTAATATTATATCGTTGAGGAAAGAATTAAAAATTATTTTTTCCATAGTCAACAATTAAGTAAAATTTCGAGGGAAAATCGCACAATTGATTTTCTAATATTTTTCTTTCCCGGTTAGGAATAATGTTGAGAATTATTACACCTCTCCGCATCTTACGATTAATTCAATATAGATAAATTAATTTTTAAATTCCTACCGAATTAAATTAGTGGTGTTGTAATTTTAAAAATATTAAATTAGGCAATTCAAAATAAATAATATGTATTCATTTATAACATTTTGAGTAAAACATCATAAATATTATCTTATTTTTATTGAAGACCATATATATATTATTAAATTATCTTATTCAAATTTATGACTCTAGTGAACAAATTTCACCCTTTAGATAGATTTAACTATGAAAGTAGATTTGCTAACAGTTTTTCAATAGAAAAGTTGATGATATCTTTTTCGTTGATAAAGTGGAAAAGGACCTTTCAACCGTACATGGCCTACTTAGTTTAATTTTCGTAGACTCTTTGCCCCCTTTTATTGGTAAGAACACAGTAGTTGATTAATGTAGTTCTTTACTAAATTCACAAAATATACCAATGACTTTTCATTTTGACGCATAAATGAAATGAAATTATATTAAGCAAGACTGTTAAGATTAAAATCTTTAATAATGTATTATTTGAACATCAAAATTAAAATAGTTAAATTCATTTATGGCCTTTTCTAAAAAAAATTAAAAAATTATATTAATAGATTAAAGCTGAAGAACAACATTAAGAAAGTAGTAATAATCTCCTTAGTCTCTTACAACAACAATCACAATGCACTCCACACTACAAACAAACTAATTGGAACAATAATGTAGTAAGAAGATATGACACCGTTACTTATCAAAGGCAAATCAGTTGTAAAAGAGGTAAAAGACCCCTCCTATCTGCACATCGAAGATGCTAGTGTTTCCAAATTAAGGCTACGAGGATAGAGGTAATCCAGAGACTTCTCGACTCGCTTGCTAGTCTCCTGACTTACCACACCGTAATCACTGGGGTTTACAATTATTGTTTGTTGTCCTATCCTTAGAATTCTCATTTTGCCCAACTATTGTTGATGAAGTCCACATGTTGGTCTAATCCATTTAACAATACTCCAAATATTGCAAGATGAAGTGATGCACTTCATTTTCCAAACCAACGCAATCCAATTCAATAGTACTGCGAACAACATTCTTCAATCCATTTGCTTGAACTATTGCCTTACCAATAGCAAAATATAACATAACTTTACCATCAACACCTTCTCTACTAATTACATCCTCTACATTACGGCTATTTTTAATAGCCTCAACAGGGACTATATCAGGTACTACACAAGTAACATCAGTCATAGAACATTCAACCGCATCAAAACCAGCATTAACAACATCTACATCACCACTAAGAAGAATATTTATCTTCATTAAGGGTGTTCCAGAGACAACTCCATTATCTTCAATTACTGCACCAACCTTATCATCAATTACAGCAGAAACCGGTAACTCCTCGTTACCATGCTGAATATCCACAACATAATCAATATTCATTTAACTGCACTATTCTCCCTCTCAAACTCTTTAGAAACGTTGTCAAGTTTCTCGTCCAATTCAATCACAACAAAATTCTGATCGTTAGCCTGCTGAATATTCACGACATCAACTATATTCTCATTAACGACATTATACTCCAAAGTAGTGTCCTACACTTCTAGTAACATATCAAGAGATTGCTCCATCGCAGCCAAATTCTCATCCGTTAAAGGTATATTGGCCTCCAAAATTTGTTCCTTCGTAACTGATTTTTGCTTCAAATTCCTGCCTCCTACCTCCTGACCCCATCTCCTTTACTAATAAGGCTATGATGAACCACTAAGGTAGGGGAGTCAATTGCTTCCCCTTTAGATACCTCTGCTGC
This sequence comes from Erythroxylum orinocense, assembly GCA_025531955.1. Classification (NCBI taxonomy): domain Eukaryota; kingdom Viridiplantae; phylum Streptophyta; class Magnoliopsida; order Malpighiales; family Erythroxylaceae; genus Erythroxylum; species Erythroxylum orinocense. The sequence continues at coordinate 9,127 of JANZLX010161162.1, forward strand.
CTGGCTCTATAATTTCATAATAATTCCCTGTTTTAAATTTATTCCCCGTCGATTGCCACGTTTTCTTCCCAGTTGTTGGCTTCTAATTAATTCACCATTCTCACCTAAATTCATTATAAGCAGTAGATCAGGGAGTGTCGTGTCCCTCCTCACTTCAATACAAGTTTTGGCATAGCACACACGCTCCATATTGGCTATTTGAACTTCCATGCTAATCGATTTACCTAAAGAGCTTGCTGGGAAACTAAAGTCATTCATAGAAAATAAAGTCATTCATACTCTAGAATTCTAACGGAACATTATGAAATTGGACCCATAAAGGGATAGTTTCTATTTTACCTTTGTTAAAATCGAATCTAGGTCTTCATCTTTGGATGAACAATGGCTACCCACTGACATAGTACGACCCCTGTTCCAGTATTTATAGAATGTTGCTTTCATAGTTGAACTGGAAGATGAATGAGTTATCATCCCGAAGCATGACTTTCGCTAAGCCTTTCTTCTTCCACCGAGCCCTTACCCAATCTTGCACAACTGGAAAATTTGCTTATTCCAGAACACCCCAACCAACGCAGAAGCCTAGATATTAGCTCATTTAAAGAGTTCCACCTGAGGGGTTAAAATTCCATCATTCTTGAAATTCTAGAAGTGTCACAGGGCACCTCAATTGCACTGAATTTGAGGCTTGGATTTCCATTCTCCTACACTGAGCTTCACGCTCACTATATCTGTCTTCAAGTTGGAGCTTGGGTCATCGGTTTATGCCTTAACCCATCCGTATGAATAGAAGTCGTACCCACCTATGTTAGATGATGCCTTTCCGGGAATCCTCGAAGGACTTCTGTACTAAGAGTTGGGAATTCATCTTTGGAGAGGGAGGCTTCCACATTCTCTATAAGTGAAGAAGGAGGTCCCTCCACTCAGACGAAAGGTATAGCCACCATGGAGTTGCTAAGGAGCTCGCATGAGTCGTAGCAATGGGGTGGGTCGACAAAACTGGAGGTGGGATCTCTTAGATCTCACTCAAGCCTACACCTCGCGCAAATCGTGTAACGCCCCATTTTAGGGGTTAGAATATTAAGAAAATTTAGTACGTTTTGTGCTGTGCATATTTACATAATTGCTTATTTGTGCATAAGCATTTAGCATGCATTCATGACATTTTTCAGGTAATTTTGGATTATTTCGGACTGTATTAAATGTGATTTGGTAATTTTCGTACACTACGAATATTTTATAAATTTTTGGTGATTTATGTTTGAGTTGAAAATTTATTTGGAGAGTTATATTATTATTTCAGAATTTTTGGTAAATTTTAGAAATTTTCAGAAAATTGTGGGTATTTTTTTTATATTAAGGAAAAAATTAAATTAACTAAGAGATCTATTAAAAATTTACAATTGGCTTCCATGTAACGTGACATGTGGTCTGCCATTGAGGATAGTTGTCTTGCATGCAAGCCTACACGCAACTTTGGCTTTTACATGGATTAGTTAAAAGAGAGCACTATCGTGTTTTTATTCCTCACCGAACTCTCTTTACAATTTCTTCACCAAATAACTACTGAAGCTGCGTTGAGTGACTCACTGGAAATTTACGCAGTAAGTAGTTTTGCTAATGTTTAGTTTCTAGTATAAAGATTTATATGCATGCATGGCTTTGAAAACTTGATATGTATACATATCTATATGTTCTGTTTTGTGTTAGAACACAATCGACTATGGTTATGATTGTTATTTTGTTTTGCATGCTTGGTTTAAAATAAAGCTGATATATTATTTTGTTTTGCATGCTTGGTTTAAAATAAAGCTGATAGATATATATATATATATATTCTGGGTTAGTATTAAAACAGATTATGTCTTATGCTTGAGGAATAAGTTATAAGATTTGGTAGAGATAACGTTAAAATATGTTGGAGTTAGAAGAGTCATTAAAGTTTTATAGAAGAGTGCAAAAATTCTAGAGAAAGACAACTACATGATGGATTCATCCTCTGTAAAGTTACTATAAATGTACGTGAGATTATATGTTTGTTTTGTTACTGATCACGCCTGGTTTTATGGGAGATGAAGTTGGTTAGATATTGATATTGGCGTAAGAATAGATTTAAACTAAAAGAAAACACAGTGGAGAAAAATAGGAGTTTTTGAAAATATACCGTAGAGAGAGAGAGAGGGAGAAGTGAAATTTTTGATTAGTTATGTTTGAAGTTTAGAATTGTTTCTGAGTTGGTTGGACGTTTTAGTGAGCTTAAACTAGCATAATGGATTATTTAGAAGTGATTAAATGAGAAAAACAGAAGAAAGAAAATCAGAGGAAGGTTACAGAATCGTGACAGTGAAGGGAAAATGATGTAACTCGCGATCGTGAGATATTGTCATTTCTGCCTGAGACTCGCGATCGCGAGTGGTCGCTATCACGAGCAGGCTTTTGGAAGACAGCAATCGCGATCGCGAGGAAGCGTTTTGGACGACTCGCAGTTGTGAACCTTCGCCAGTGCGACCGGTACTCAATCTCTTAGTACTCGCGATCGTGAGAAGGCCAACCATACTTCTTGCTCGCAACCGCGAGCCTGTTCTGTCGAGATGTGATTTATTTTATTTTATTTTAATTTTTGTTTTAATTTGAATTTTTACTCTTTTGACCATATCTTTGTCATCTGACCTTCGAATGACTTGATTCTCGAAGCGTTGGATTCATAAGAAAATTTTCTACCTCTCCATACGAAATTGTGGATTTTCATATTTGATTGATAATTAAGGATTAATCCCGAAATTTGTCATGAACATGCATTATTCATATTCAGTATGCATTAGTGAATTTTTACTCTTGCACAATCGTAATTGTCTATGTGTTAACCATTATAGAGGAATGCATAGAACGGCCACTGCCAGATATTGCTGGGACTTCGAGGCAATAAATAGTAAGGGCAATTTTGGTAAGTAATACAGGTAAATAAATTCTGTAAGTAATTTAGGTAAGTAATTTAGACAGTACATTTTGTAAGTGACCTAGGAAGGTCTCACTTTGAATAGTTTTATTTATTTGGTATTGAGTGATGAATATTGAAGTGTTGTGTACTGAATTGTGTTGATTCCAGACAACGATGGTCCGAGGCGTTTGAGGCATGTTTATATCATTGGAAGTGCTACTTGCTTTGCACATGAAATATCTGAAATGACCTTGTTTTGTGTTAAAACTGTTAAGTCCTAGTTGTGGGTAAATAGGCATGCCTAGAAGGGTCTGCAGCTGCTCCTGTGACACTTCGGTGTCTCCTGTATTGACACTTCGGTGTCTCCTGATACCGAGACATATGTCTCTCCTGCTGATACCAAGTATGGTATCTCCTGTATAAGTCCCGTTACCCACTTCTGTTCATGGATTTATAGTTTGATTTGTTCTGTAATCTGATATCTGTTTGATTCTGACATAAGCAAAATTATGTTCTGATTCTGAAGGATTTTTATAACCTCCTGTGTTATGCTACGCATATATGTTAATTATAAAAAAATCTGTTTTGAAATGCATTCTTTCTGCTTATTGTTAAAGAAATCATTTAATATTGATTAGTTATTACTCACTAAGCTATATGTTTAGCACGATGGATTTGCTCCGTATAGGTTTGGAGTGAAAAGTAAAGACTGGGACGAGTCAACTGCATTGGCCAAAGGAGTTTGTTTTATACTGCTCGAAAATGTATTTTGTTTCGTTTATTTGGGCTTGTAAATATTCTTTAAATTTTTGTTTTTTTGAAATTACGATATGTATTATATGTGTGTTTGAGATTCTAATAATGTAAGTGTGATGTTTGGTTTTGTTGTCCTGTCTTGGGTGGCATCCATGTATCCTCCTAGGGGGTATTTGGGTGTTACACGAATATTTCAAACAAAGTATCAACATTCCTAACAAATTCAGATGCATCAATAGACTTACATAATATTGAGTCTTTTGCAGAATAAACCAAAAAATTAATAATAGGCTCATGTCTTTTATTTGTTCAACAATTACATATGATTGAACACCTAAAAGTAGCCCAAACCATTATTCTTTCATCTAAATAACTTTTAATTTCACAAACAAAGTTCCTCAACAGCTTACCTTTGTAGTCATCATTTGAAGGAGCTTTGTATCCCGGATCATAAGAAGTAATGGAATCTACCTTAGGTTGATAATAATAAGATTAAAAAACATTGAATGCTATACCTTAATCATATCACCATCTAGCCATTGACATATCTACATTATGAACTACGTCTCTTGATTGTAGGGCGCTACAAATTGAATGCTAAGCTCCTAGATTTATTCGTGGTGCAAAAAAATTAGACACCTGTCTTCTTTTTTTCCTAACATCAAGTCTACGTGCAATAATCACTTCTTGTTAGATAAGAATACTACCACCTTCAACATTCCAACTATCATCTTGAACACCAATAAGCGAACTTTCATTGCCAATTTCATAATTCAATCTCCACCTTATATCGTTTTCATGTTGATACTCTTCAAATAAAGTTTTTATTTGTCATTTCACATCAAGGATCACTTTTTTACAAGACTCCACGTCACCTTTAACCCCAACTAATGCTTGTTACAAAACAAGCAAATGGTATGGTTCTTCATTTTGGGGACCAATTCAACATAAGCCCAAACTGAATCATTGTATCTTCCTGAAGTGGTTGAATTATTAGGAATACTTGAACTTCCTTCAATTTATCTATAAAAATAAACGAAGTCATATATCAAAATTAACTTAATAACTTCATATCAAAATAAAGAGCACATAATTTCATCCTCAACTACGATCACAAAATATATATTGTTTAACTAAAAAATTCAAACTAACACAATTACATAAAACATATCTACATCTTATATAATATAACTCATTTTGTATGATTACATTATACACAATTCAATTTCATTCAACACAATTCACTAATAAGTCAAAAAATAACAATTCAAGTATTCAACATACACAATTACACAATACATATATACATCTTATATAATATAATTCATTTTGTATGATAAAGTGTTTTGAAAACTGGACTGAACCGACCAATCGGACCGGAGAACTAGTGACCCAGAGCATGAAACGGTTCGATTTAGCACTTATTTTTTGTGAGTAGTTGGCCCGTTCATTTTGCAGTCGGATCGATAAAAACCTCTGAATTGGTGTAAGAAAGGATCGGTTGGTCCATTTAAAATGCCTTTATTTTAGAAAGTAAAATGCTAAAAATTAAAACTTAAAAGGAATTAAGAACAAAAACAAGACACAAACCACTTTCTCTCAAGTCTCAAGTCTCATCTCAACCACTGCCACCGTTCATTATGATTAGCGATCTTTTTTTAATCTTTTTGATGAAATATGACTAGTGAGCTTTGTTATCTTATTTTGTGTTGTGTTGGTGAACTTTTAAAAATAAAAACTTGTATGTTTTGAAATTTGAAGGTTTAAGTTAAGTTTACAATTAGATAAATAATTAAATAGTATGTTTAAAAATTATCTTATATATATAATA
>JANZLX010161288.1:0-14625 GCA_025531955.1 Erythroxylum orinocense
CGTTGGCCAATAATACCCTTGTCTGATTAACCTATGAGCCAGCATCCTTCCTCCTAAATGATTTCCACACATTCCTTTGTGGACTTCAGCCATTGCCTGTTCCGGCTCTTCTTCACTCAAGCAGCGCAGTAATGGCCAGTCATACGATCGCTTGTATAAAGTGCCGCTAGTGGTCATGTATTCGGCCGCCTTTACCTTAGTTTCTTTGCTTCCAAGGTATCTTCAGGCTGTACCCCTTCAAAGAGGTATTGCCTGATCGGTTCCATCCATCCTGATCGCTCGGCATCTACTTGAAGAGCTTCCTTGTTTTTCTGTATGCTAGGTCGGTCTAATCGTTCGACCAGAATGTTATTTTTTGCATCTCGATTGGAAGTCATTTTGGAGAGCGCATCTACCCGAGTGTTTTGCATCCTTTCTATCTTGTTGACCGAGTATTCTTCAAAGTTACTTAACTCTTGTTTTACCAGCTCCAAGTACTTAATCATGTTGTCCCCTTTGGCTTCATACTGTCCAGTGACTTGGCTGACTACTATTTGGCTATCGCTATAAACCTTTAATTGCTTCACCTCCATCTCTCTTACCAACTGAAGTCTGGCTATTAAAGCCTCATACTCTGCCTCGTTGTTGGATGCTTTAAACTTTAAGCGGATAGCATACTCCACTTTTTCTTCTTGGTGTGGACTGATCAATACCATCCCTGCTCCACATCCCCCGCTGTTGGACGATCCATCCACAACAGGCTCCAGGCAGGGCGTTGTTCATCCTGCGAGCTAGGTTGACTCATTTCTGCGACGAAATCCACCAGTGCTTGGGCCTTGATCGTCGTTCATGGCTTGTAGTGTATGTCGAACTCTCCCAGCTCTATCGCCCATTTTAATAACCGTCCCGAGGTTTCAGGTTTCTGTAAGCATTGCTTAAGGGGTCGGTCAGTCCATACCTCAATTGTGTGACTTTGGAAATATGGTCTGAGCTTTCGCGCCGCAGTTATCAGTGAAAAAGCCAGCTTCTCAATTGGCGTATATCGCGTCTCTGGCCCATTTAGCACCTTACTGGCGTAGTAGATTGGAAATTGTTCGTTACCTTCCGATCGAACGAGAACCGCACTGATCGCCCCTTCTGTGGCTGCCAAGTAGATAATCAGGCTCTCGCCCTCAACCGGGCTCTGCAAGATGGGCGGACTGGTCAGATATTGCTTCAAGTGTTGGAATGCTCTTTCACACTCGTCCGGCCATTGGAACTGGGTCACATTTGCTTTCCTCAAAATTTTGAAAAATGGGAGGCACTTGTCCCCCATCCTGGAGACAAATCTGCTCAAAGAAACTATCCGCCCGGTCAATATTTGGACTTCTCTCAAGCAACACGGCGAAGGCATTTGGATGATGGCTTCGATCTTCTCTGGGTTTGCTTCGATTCCCCGTTGAGTAATCATGAATCCCAAAAATTTGCCGGATGCCACGCCAAAAACACATTTTTCCGGGTTCAGCTTCATCTGAAACTTATTGAGGGTCTGAAAGACTTCTTTCAGATCTTCCACATGCTCGGCAACCGTTTTACTCTTGACTACCATATCATCCACATAAGCCTCGACCGATCGACTGATCTACTTTTTGAAGACTTCCATTACGAGTTGTTGATAAGTGGCCCCTATATTCTTTAAGCCGAACGGCATTACTTGGTAACAGAATGTGCCCTAGTCGATTATGAAAGCCGTCTTCTCCTCATCTTCGAGACTCATTCGTATCTGATGGTAACCTGAAAAAGCGTCCAAAAAGCTGAGTAACTCATGTCCTGATACAGAGTCTACCAACTGGTCGATTTTAGGCAGGGGAAACTGTCATTCGGGCATGCCTTGTTTAAGTCGGTGAAGTCAATACACATTCTCCACCTTCCATTCTTTTTCTTCACTAGTACAACGTTCGCCAGCCATTAAGGGTACTTGACTTCCTGAATAAACCCAGCATCGAACAATCTCTCTATCTCTTTCTTGACCATTTCCTGTCTCTCCTTACCGTGCGACCGTTTCTTTTGTCTAACTGGCTTGCAGTCTACCCGGATACCAAAGGAATGCGACGTTACCGATCGAGGAATTCTAGGCACGTCGCTCGGCACCCAGGCAAAAATCGATCTGTTTTCTACCAAATAATCCGTGATTTCTTTGACTAGACCTCTTTCCAGCTTGGAACCTAAATTTGTGAACTTGGACTGATCTGCTTCATCTAGTACGATCTGCTGCGTTTCTTCCACAGGATTCATCCTTTCCGTTTCTTCATCAGCTCTCACATCGAGAGAGCTTGCCAGAACTACCGCTCCGTCTAGTGCCCCGATTTCTGCTAAGTAGCATTCCCTAGCGATTTTCTGCTGACCCCTTACAACACCGATTCCATGTGGCGTTGGAAACTTCATTGCCTGGTGGTAGGTGGAGACAATTGCTCTAAGAGCATTTTGAATGGTTCTCCCAATTATAACATTGTATGCTCCCACAAATTTGACGACCAAAAATTCAACACCCCTCTCCACATAACATGGCTCCTGTCCGAATTTTACTTTTAACAGGACTCAGGTGAATGGATAAGCTGATACTCCCGTCACTCCTTTGATAGGTCCGTCCGTTGGTAGCAGCCGATCCTCTGGTATCCTCATCTGCTCGAAAGCATCGTAATATAGCAGGTCCACCAAGCTGCCTGTATCGATCAGCACCCGCTTCACTTCATTACCCTTAATGCTCAAAGTGACCACCAATGCATTATCGTGAGGACAACTTACACCTTTTAGATTGGATTCGTCGAACGAAATTACCACGTCGTTCTACTTTTGCTTTGTTGACGAGTGTTCAACAATCTGCCCTACATATCTTTTTCTTCCCCTATCGGTCGATCCTCCTGCTGCGCTACTTCTGAAAATCGTGTTGACGACCACAACCGGTCGGTCATCTCATCATTTGACACTGTTGGAATTCGTGGCCAAAGTGAGGCGATCGGCCGTTATTTTTCCTAGAGCCCCTGTTGGATGACGATCGGCGATTGCGCCCCGCCATCAAGCGGGGGTCTGCTGGTGCTCCGATTGAGAATGTAGGGGGTGCTGTGAGTGGCGATAGGAGTCAGTTGTAGCATTGTCCTCCAAGGCTACGTTTAGTTCGTTTTGATCTTGGTTTTGGAGCCGTGGGCGATCATTCGGGTGTGAAGACTGCGTGCGAGAGTCGGGATGCGCTGGTGGGAGAATGACAGGTGACGACAAAGCCATCCTTTGCAGTGCAAGTGCCGTAACCGCGACAATAGCAGGGTTGGCTGTAGCTGCCTGACTGACCTGCGTGGTTCTGGACGTGGTGCACTGACGTCGGGCCCCACAGTGGATGCCAAATGGTTCAACCTGATCTTGCTGAGGTTGAACGTTGTTGTTTTGATCTATGTCTGTGCAATTCCGGCTGTGAAATACCTGCAAAATAAATAACGGCAAGCCGGGAGTTGATTCCCGGGAAGCCCGTCCGACGCTCAAGTCAGTACCTTTCTATAGGTTTTTGGTTGCTGAAAGTATAGAAAAGTTTGGTTGTAATCTCATACCTGAATCCGGTAGGAATAGTACCTTATATATGCCGTGGTTGCTAGGTTTACATAGATCTTTGTGTTTGCATGGGAGTCTAACACCTGATGGGCCGAACGGGCTGTGGAAATATGGATATGGGCCTGGGCCTAACACAGTCGACCCAACCACTAATATCTGCATAGTTGGTAGATTATTACGATTGTAGGGTTGCAACTTCCAATATACGTAATCTCCAACAACAAAGGTTCTTTCAGTGCAACTTTGATGAAAAATTTGTTTCATCCGGATTTGTGTTCGATGTAAATGAAAACGCAAAATATTAACCATCGCTTCCTTATCCAACCAAACTTGATCAATGGTTAAAATAGAAGAATTATGTGATGGAAATCACGTAGACTCCACCAAACTACACTTAGAATCAACAAAAATAGGTGAAAAGTTGAAGACAAAAGGTGAATGTGTGTAAGGTGTTTGAAGGAGACGAAGAAAGAGAAGTTCTCGATGGTTCTATCAAACGGAGACATAATGAGTGAACTTCAGACGAACCCACATGAGACACACATTAAAACACACAGCAGAGGATGACTCATTAATAACTCACGTGGGGGGCACATGACATTCGTCTGGCTTCAGGCATTCGTCCAGCTTCAGACATTTGTCTGGTCCATGCAAACTAATCCGAAGAGCAACTCCATTCTTTGTCTATAAAAGAAACAATTCCAGCATCAGATAAGAGACAAGACATACAAAGAAACTTCATCTTTCAATTTACATTGTATTTAATCATTTTGAGAGAGAAGAATAGAGTGAGAAAATATCAGAGAGTGCTAGATTACACATTTGTGAGTACAAAGAGAGTTTGGAGGGCTTTTTGCAAGTGTTGCAAAACACTCAATCTCTGTACTGTTTCTCATCTTCTTCATCATATTAGTGAAAACCACATCAGTGGGAACCTTGGATATAGATAGCATTGAAAGCTGTCGAACAAGTAAAAAGATTGGTGTTCTTTATTTTTCTGCATTCCATAATATCTGCAAAAGTTAACAATCTTGATCAGTCTTTGTTTGCAAAGACAACAGTAACGCAATAATATCCCAACAGAAGTGGTATCAGAGTATTTGGAAACCTCCTGGGATTTATTGGGCACTCAAAGCATCAAAGAATCATCAAGAATAGTTAGTAAGTAAAAGTCTTTTGTTTCTTTAATCTACAGTCACAATGGTAGGAAAAGAAATGGATGTATTTACTGGAAAAGAAGACTTTACCATCTAAAAACTCCAGATGCAAGCTCTTCTTGAATCATATGATTGTTATGAAGCTATAGAAGATCAGTATGATCCAGTAAAGAAGCTAAAAATTCAAAGACTTGCATAGTACAAGTTAATGCTTCACTTATCACCTACTGTGATAAGAAAAGTGTAGAATTATAACACTGCACAGAAGCTATGGATCAAACTTGATGAACTTTATGCAAAGAAGTGTCTTCCTAACAAGATGACACTTCTCCATAATCTTGCTAACTATAAGATGAATACCTCTGTCTATTTAGAAGACAACTTAGACTATTTCTTTAAGCTAGTTCAAGATTTAGAAGCTACAGATGAGAAAATTTCTGAGGAGCATCAGGTTGTAGTAATTCTAACGACTTTACCCTCTAAATTTAATTCTTTCAAGAAGGTAATTAAACATGCTAGTGGAGAATCCCTCATAGTTAAGAGGGTATTAGACTCTCTGATGGAAGAAATAATGGATGTAATTCTATTTAAGAAAGAGACAAGTAATGTTTGTAGAGAACAATCATGAGAAGAAATCTCATAAGAAAAATAGTAAGAAAGGAAAATGACAGAAGGGAAGTGGGAAGGAAAAACACACAAAGGAAGGTGAAGAAAAGAAGAAAAAGGGAAAAGGGAAAAAGGAAAGAAATGCTTTTACTGTGATAAAGAGGGACATTTTGTAAGGGATTGCAGAAAGAAGAAGAGAGATAAGATTGCAGAAAGTGGAGATTCAGGAAATGTGGAGAAACCAGAAGACTCAAGTGGTGATGAGATTCTGGTTGTCATTGAAGACAGTGAAGACTTGAGTAGGGAATAAATTTTTGATTCAGGGTGTATAATGCATGTGACACTATATAGAGACTGGTTCACTACATTTGAACCTGTCACTGCCAAGGTAAAAATGGCAAATTCTAGGTAGCAAAGGATAGAAGGGATTGGAAGTGTTTCTTTCAATATGTTTGATGGAAAGAGAAGGACCCTTACAAATGTCAGATTTGTGCCTAGAATAAGGAGAAACTTGATTTCTAAAAGCTTGTTTGATAAGCAAGGGCTTTAGATCAAATCAAAAGATGAACTCAGAGAAGTCCTAAACGATGGTAAAGTCATTATTAGAGAAATTGAAAGGGATGGATTGTACTATGTCATAGGCTCAACTAAAGTTAATCAAGTTAATGAGAAGGGAAATGATGAACTAACCAAGCAATGGCATACAAGGTTAGGTCATGCAGGGAACAAAAGTTTGTTCCACCTCTCTAAACAAGGATTAATCCCTGATCAAAACCTACAAAAGTTAGAATTCCTTGAATCATGTGTGCTTGGAAAGTATCATAGATCCAGTTTCCAAAAGGGAGGATAGAAAGCCACAGAGATGATGGAGTATGCTCATAGTGATCTCTGGGGTCTAGCTCAAGTACCTACAGCAGGAGGGAACTTATACTTCATGTCTATCATTTATGATAAATCTAGGAAGTGTTAGGTATATCTTATGAAGAGAAAGGATGAAGCACTAGAGAATTCATAAGATGGCATACACTTATGGAAAATCAGACTGGGAAGAAGTTGAGATGCATAAGGACTAACAATGGATTAGAATACTGCAATAAAGAGTTTGAGGAATATTTTAGCAAGAAAGGAATCCTAAGGCACAAAACAGTAAGAGTTATACCTCAGCATAATGGAGTTGCTAAGAGACTTAATAGAACTCTCTTAGAAAAGACAAGGTGCATGTTACTCTCTTCGGGTTGCTCACACTCTCTATGGAGAGAAGCAATTAGAACAGTAACCTACTTAGTTAATAGACTCCCCATATCTGCTAATGACTATAAGACTCCACAAGAGGTTTGGAATAGTAAGAAACCTAACCTTACCCACCTTAGGACTTTCAGATATGCAAGTTTATGCACATCAAAAATAGGGAAAATTGGAACCTAGAGCAATCAAGGGAGTTTTCCTAAACTATCCAGAGAGGGTTAAGGGATACAAGATCCCACTACTCCAAAAGGGAGGCTATAAAACTATCTTAAGCAGAGATATCATCTTTAAGGAAGATGAATTCCTTCTGCTGAACAAGAATCCCTCAAATTCAGACAATCAAAGGGAAATTCATGAGAACTTAGGGTCATTGAACCAATTAGTCCATTTCTATATGCCACTAGAAACTAAAGAAGGTGGCATTCCACAACTTATTGATGTGGAGCCTATGCAAGGCTCAACATAACATGAACAAAGGATAGAAGAGACTGAAGGTGTGGGTGAAGAAGAAACCCCACAAACAACTTTAGTTGATGAACAAGGAAGCATACAAGACTACCAACTCACAAGGGATAGGCAGCCTTAATAGGAGGTACATTGACTTAAACTTGGTTGAATATGCTTGTCTTGTGGTTGAAGGTATTGAATGGAAGGATCCTGAAACTTTTGAAGGAGCCATGACTAGAAGTGATGCTCAATAGTGGAAGGAAGCTTGTGAAAAAGAGTATTCTTCTCTAATGAAGAATATGACTTGGAATTTAGTGCCTAGACCTCCTAAAGTCAAATTGATGGAGAACAGATGGTTATTCAAGCTAAAAGAAGGAATAACAGAAGCTGAACCAAGAATCTACATGGCAAGACTTGTATCTAATGGGTATAGGCAAAAAGAAGTAGTTGACTACAAAGAAATATTTTCACCATTAGTCAAATTTAAGACAATCAAACTCATTCTAGTGTTAGATACTATCTATGACTGGGAAATCCATCAAATGGATGTCAAGACAGCATTCTTATATGGAAAGCTAGAGGAGACTATCTACATAAAACAACCAATCAGTTTTGTAGACAAAGACAAGTCTGATTATGTCTGCCTGCTTCAGAAGTCCTAATATGGGCTGAAGCAAGCACCTAGACAGTGGAACAAGAAGTTCCATGAGATAGCTAGTGAGATGAACTTTGTAAGAAGTGCCTATGATTACTGCTTATACTATAAGAACTTAGGAGGGACAGAAGCTATCTTCATGCTAGTCTATGTAGATGACTTAATTATTACTGGAAAAGAGCTAGGTAGAATAATTGGAGGAAAGAATACTCTGAGCAAACACTTTGAAATGAAAGACTTGGGAGAAGCTCAGAAGTTACTAGGGATGCAAATTGTAAGGAATAGGAGGGAAGGAAAAATATGGTTGATTCAATAAAGCTACATCCGAAAGGTACTAATTCAGTTCAACATGGAATTGGCAAAACCTACTTCTGTTCCTATAAGTTCACATCTTCAGATGGTTACTGATAAGAGCCCCCAAACTGAAGAAGAAAAGAAGGCTGTATTAAAATACCCCTATGATGTTGGTCATGCTATTAGCATTCTAAGCAAGTTCATGTCCAATCCTGGCTTTGAGCACTGGCAAGGACTGAAGAATGTCTTCAGATACCTTGCTGGAATCCTAAGCTATGGATTGTGTTTCACTAAGGCAAAGCTAGCTAAACTCAACAGTTTAAGCCTATATGGATATGTCGTTACAGACTATGCAGTAGATAAAATCACAAGAAAATCAATTTCTGCATACTACTTTACACTAGTAGGAAACACAATCAGTTGTAAGGTACAACAACAATCAGTTGTATCACTCTCAATAATAGAAGCAAAGTTTTATGCAATTATAGAAGGGGTAAAGGAATTAACATGGTTAGAAGGCATCCTAAAAGAAATCCAAGCTAACCTAGCTACACAATAATTTACAATGACAGTCAAAGTGCATTATTCCTGAGTAAAGATCCGATCTTGCATAAAAGGTCCAAGCATATTGATGTCTGACTCCACTTCATAAGAGATAGAATAGCGCAAGACTTCTTTAACCTGGAGAAAATCGAGGGAGAGAAAAACCCATCAAACTTCGAAACTAAAATAGTAACACAAAAGTTCACTTACTGTAGGGATTACTTACAGTGAGTGAAGCCCCATGAAATCGAAGTCAATTTTGTCAGATCTCACAAATTTGGGAAAAATAAGTTTTTCGGATTCTAAATCACTTATAGATCTGTGCTTTGAGTACAGAAAAATGGAGAAGGAGGGAAAGATGTGATATTAATCACGTTATTCTTCATTAATCCATACTCAGATACAACAAATCACAAAGAACAGATAAAGAACAGAAGGTGAGAGAAGAGATGTCGGGAGATGTCGAAGAGATGAAGAAAGAGAAGTTCTCGATGGTTCTATCAGACGGAGACATAATGAGTTAGCTTCAGATGAACCCACGTGAGACACACATCAAAACACAGCAAACAATGACTCATTAATAACTCACGTGGGGGGCACATGGCATTCATCTGGCTTCAGACATACAAAACACACAGCAGACGATGACTCATAAATAACTCACGTGGGGGGCACATGGCATTCGTTGGTCCATGCAAACGCATCCGAAGAGCAACTCCATTCTCTGTCTACAAAAGGGGCACAGATCAAGCATAAAAAACTTTTGTATTTTTCATTACATTGCAAGAAAAATCAGTGAGTGTGGAAAAAACATAGTGGAAAATTATCAGAGAGTGCTAGAGTACTAACCTGAGGGTACTGGGGAGTTTTTGAGACTCTTTTGCAAGTGTTTACTGAAAACACTCAATCTCTGTACAATTTTCTTCTTCTTCTTGATATAGTGGAACCACTATAAGTGAGATCCTTGGACGTACGTAGTTTTAAACTATCGAACCAAGTAATTGGGTGTTCTTTTACATTCTGCATGTTATACCATCTACAAATAACGAATCTTTATTAGTCTTTTAAGGTTTAAAGGTAACAGTACATCACAACTATCCCAACATATATCTTATGTTATGGATCCTGTAATATAAAATTATTATTGTGGAGAATAAATTCTTGCACAAGAATTTATTACTGTGAGGATGAAATAAATACATATAAACCTATCTTGTAATTTGTGAAGTGATTTGACGAGACATTATTATAATCAATGATTAAAAAATTCAAATGGTTTGACCGATTTAATTGTCAAAATTTTGAAACATTCAATTTTTTTAATTTTTAATTTTTAACTTTTCTATTTGATTTATTTTAATAACTCTTTTTGTTAAAAACTGGTCAGTTTATTAGCTACTCAGTCAATTTTTGTAAATGAATAAGTTTTTGTAAATTAAAATAAATAAGTTAATTTTCAATTAACAATATCTCTTTTGAATTAAATTTCAAATTTTTTGATGTATAAGGACATTTTAAAACATAGAATCAAATCTTTTCATTTTATATTATTCTTTCTGTACATATTGTATCATTACAATACACGTGTATGGCTAAGCTACTCTTCCTCTCTGTCATGTAACAAATTCTGTTATTACAATTGATATATATGAAAAGCGTGAGGACACACCTCGATGTGCTTATCATTCCATTCATTGCGTAGTCTTTCTAACTTGGTATCAGAGCTCTTCATTCTTTAATGGTTTCCTCTTCAGTAACGTCTTCCACATCTTTTGCTACTTCTATCCCGTCTACCCACACCTCCAAAACATATTCTTTGTTTAATTCCTCTAGCCAAACAACCTCTATCAAGTTGGATAGAGGAAACTAACTCGTGTGGGAATCAGTTGTCCTACCACTTATTAAAGAAAATCTCCTTGAGTTACATATCAATGGTTGTCCTGTGACACCCTCTCGATTCATCTTTGAAGGAGCAGTAATGACTCCAAATCCAATCTTTGAAGAATGGTATGTTGTTGTTGGGCCCCGATTCCTTTTTCATAATCAATAAACATGTTTAACTTATTTTGAAGTTTTAGTTTGATAATTTGTTTATTTGGCTGTAATAAATTGAGGATAAATTTCTAAAAAGGAAATTGTATGGATTGATTATGATTTGAATGAGTTTGAATAAAGAGAAAGACAAATAGAAATGTATGAAAAAAAATTTATACCGGTTTCGGATATAGTCTTCGGGTTTCCAACGCGTCTCGCATAGTTTTTTTTATCAATCTTCGTTACCAGATGTCGGACACTTGTTTTCCGATTCACTTCGATGTGTATTCCGATTCGCGACTTTCTGAGTATTCTGTTTGCTCCGATCCCGCACTTTGTTTAGTCCGCGGATGTCGGATTTGCAATCCTTCGCTGTCTTTGTTTTGCTGTTTCGTTTCGGATGTCGTATCCGTTATCGCTTTATGTTTCTATTTCGGAATTTGAATTTCGTGTCCGTTACTTTGTTTTCGCGTGCCGCTTACTCGTTCCGCTTCGAATTGGTTAAGAAATCCGTTCTTTCTGATTTCGATTTCGTTTTCCGTCTATTTTTCGGTTGGGATCCGGTTCCCAGATCGGGTCCCAACAGTTGTAGACCGATTTCTAGTTAGCTGGTTACGTAATACAATGACCCAAGAAGTTGGAACTCAACTGCTACACTGCCACACCGCTCTTGATCTGTGGGCTGGTGCTCGTGATCTCACCTTTGCGTCAATGAAATCACGTGTTATGGTGCTCAAGTTGGAGATTCATCAAACACATAAAACTTCAATGAAGATGGGTAAGTACATCAGCAAAATGAAAAGTGTCGCAGATCAGCTCCTACTAGCTGGAGCTCCTATTGCAACAGAAGATCTTATTCTCCATACATTAAACGGTCTTGACTCAGATTATAATGCTATTGTAGTAAAGTTGGTTGATCAACCTAACCTTACCTGGATTGAAGCACAATCTGCTCTCCTTGCCTTCGAGAGTCGTTTAAAGCAACTCAACCATTTCTCCACTCTATCTGTTCAACCCACTGTAAATGTTGCTCAACGGGATGACATAAATAATCAAACCTCCAATAATACCATCAAGCAAGGTTCCTGGAGAGGATCACATGGTAGTTCTCGAGGACGTCGAGGTTGAGGAAACCAAGGAGGCTTCAATAATGGAAATTGACCATACTGTCACCTGTGTGAGAAACCAGGACATGTGGTAGCAAACTGCTACCATCGTTTCGATATAAGTTTTCAACCTCTATATAACTTTGGTCGTGGTTTTAGGAACCATTCTGCCCTGCAAGCTTTCTATGCTAACTCATCAGAAGGGTACTATGCTCATCCACAAACAATCTCTTATCCATCATAGTATATGGACAATGAAGCAAACTATCATGTGACTCCATACGCTGATCAACTGGAGAATGTCAATCATGTAGGTAAGACTCATCTCTATACTTGTACTGGAGAACCAACTACGCTTGCGTAGTTGGAATAAGTACTACCTCTCTATCTGCGTCTAACTCCAGACTCCACCTTAAAGATGTATTGCTAGTCCCTTCTAATAAACTCACTAAAGACAATCCAGCAGATGTTCATTTTACTGATGACGGTTGTGTTGTGAAGGACAAGAAGACAGGTCGTCCTCTGGTGCGCAGGATAGCAAACCAAGGAATATATTAGATGTCTGAACGTGCTCCAAGTGGCTCAAGTTCATATGGTGTCATTTACAAAGAAAGGGAAAGAATTCTTAAAATGGCACTACAAGTTAGGACATCCCAATGATAGATTTATAAAGCAAATATTGAATAAATGCAATGTGAACGTTCAACATTTGAATTTTGTTTATAAAGCATGTAAATATGGCAAATCAAAACAATTACCATTTTCCAAATATGTATCTCATGTTTCTTTTCCTTTGGAGTTAGATCATACGGATATTTGGGGACCATCACCAGTTCAATCAGTAAGTGGCCATCGTTTCTATATTCATTTTGTCGATGATTACAGTAGATATACCTGGCTATATCCACTGAAACACAAAGGTGAAGCCATGAATGCATTTAACCTGTTTCGGGCACAAGTTGAAAACTACTTTAACACAAAAATCAAAACCATACAAGTGACAATGGAACTTAATACAAACATTTTGTGAACATTACACAAGCAATAAGAATAGGAATGAGGTTCACCTGCCCTTATACTTCTGCACATAATTGGAGATCAGAATGCAAACATTGACATGTTGTTGAGATTGGTTTAACATTACTAGCTCAAGCTTAGCTACCTCCCACATACTAGGTAGATGCCTTTCAAATGGCTGTATATCACATCAATCGGCTACCAACGCCTACGCTTGAAGGATTAACTCCTCTGTTTCAGCTCTACAACATAGAACCTGACTGTAAAACCCTACAGCCTTTTGGATGTGCATGTTATCCTTGTCTAAAACCATACAATGAGTCAAAAATGCGTTTATCTTGGACCTGCTCCTCAACACAAGGGATCCAAGTGTCTCAGTCCTTAGGAAAAATATACATCTCATGACATGTTGTGTTTGATGCTTCACTTTTCCATGCACTGCAGAATTTCTAAATCAACGAATGACATCTACCGAGAATGATTATACTATTCCTTTGATTATTACTCCAAACAAAGATATCACCCGTAATCTCGAGAGTAGCAACGTTACAGAATCTCTAACCAATGACAAAGAACAAGTTGGCTCAACGAATAATTCTCCAACAGCTATAATCTCCTCACATGAGCCTCATTTATCAAGTCACGGGTCTTCTTCAACAAATGGATTGAGCTCAAATGGGCAAAGCAGAAGTGAATAGGAAACAAGACTGATCCATACAAACACACACCCAATGACTATATAAGCAAAGGATGGTATATACAAACCCAAACATCCATTTGCTGGGTTACTTCACTCAAAAAAATCTGCCCACTCAGCTTAACTCACAGAACCTTGGAATGTCATAAATGCCCTAGCCTCATTACATTGGAAACAAGCCATGACTAATGAATTCATAGACCTTTAGTGAAACAAGACATAGATCCTTGTTCCTTACACCAATACACAGAAGTTGGTTGACTACAAATGGGTTTTTAAAAACAAACTTAAACCAGATGGCTCCATTCTCAAGCACAAAGCCAGGCTTGTCACAAAAGGATTCAAGCAGGCACCAAGAATTGATTACGGAGAAACATTCAACCCTGTGGTAAAACCAACAACAATCCGAATTGTTCTCACCGTTGCCGTCACTTACAATTGGGAAATTCGACAATTGGACGTTAATAATGCGTTCCTCAATGGTTTTCTTCAAGAAAACGTTTACATGCGCCAACCGAAAGGCTTCTATCATCGTCGACATCCAAATGATGTGTACAAACTAATAAAAGCAATTTACGATCTCAAGTAAGCACCTCGTGCTTGGTTCAATCTACTACGCCTGACATTATTGAGTTAGGGATTTCAGAATGCTAAAAGTGATATATCACTTTTCTTTCTATGTACGACAAAGCTCACAGTTTTTGTTCTCATATATGTCGATGATATACTTATCACCGATAATGATCCCCGCCATCTAAAGCCTCTAGTTCTGAAGCTGAACAAATTATTTTTCCTGCAGGATCTTATTCCCGTATACTATTTTCTTGGAATATAAATTTGCAAAGAGAATGTGGGCATTCATCTGAGTCAAGCTAAGTATACCTTCGATATCTTACAAAATTTTAACATAATGGATTGTGCACCAGTTCCAACTCTAATGGTCATTGGACGTCAGTTTACAAAAAATGATGGAACAACCATGAAAGATCCATCTCTTTACTGTCAAGCTATTGGATCTCTTTAATATCTTACCACCACCAGACCTAATAGAGCTTACTCAATGAATAAACTTAGCCAGTTTTTATCTCAGCCCACTGACACTCACTGTAACGCCCCAAATTAGGAGTTAGAATATTAACAGAAATTATTACATATGTGCTTCATTGTGCAGAAGTATTTTGGCACGCATTCATGGCATTTTTCGGGTAAAGTGGTTTAATGAAACTTCGGATGATTCGGACTGGATTAAGATAATTTTTGAAATTT
>JANZLX010161328.1:0-14622 GCA_025531955.1 Erythroxylum orinocense
TAAAGTTTGAGAAACTTTATGATTAAATATGAGATATTTAATAAATAAGGATCAATATAAGATATTGATTCTTATATGGGCATAATTGGTATTTAATTAGAGTTATTTGTAATTCTAATTAAGGTTTAATTGAAATTAATATTTAATTTCAATTAAATTACTAAAACGTCCTAAGCTTATTATAAATAGGCTTAAGCTCCATGTAGCTAGCATTTCATGCTTAACCCTCTCTGTAAAAGTTACAGAGTTCTCTTAACCTATTCTATGGATATCATTAGAGGCCGGATACTTATGCGACTACGATGTTTAAGGCGGATCGATTTCGGAAACGATTCGAGGGATACGACAAGATACAGATCAAGCTTCAAAATAAGGTACGAATTAACTTTCTGCTTTATTTTGATTCGTGTTAATCATTTTATAGAATTAAATAGATCTTGATTTTTGAAAAATAAAAAATCACGGAAGAGTTTCGTGATTATTCCGTTGCGGTCGGATCAGATCCGATCTAGATTTCCCAACACTTTATCCTTAGAATGTTCGTATGTGCCATTTGGCGAGTTTTAATCACGCAGCGAGCCTAACCCATGCAGAGATTTTAAACTTCTTTCTAAAAAACAATTATATAAATAAACAATAAACAAGAAGAAGAAACCTTGCCTATGTGTGTTAAATTATTACAAAGTTGATTGCTTTATCATTTTGTCAATTACCAGACGCTTTTGCCATGCCAATTTTTGCCCTTTGAAAAATTAAAGTATATATACAATCATCTTAAATAATGCATTTGTTAATTAATTTATAGAAAAAGGTTAAGAAGTCATTGTTTTAATTATTTTCATGACTATCTTAATTAACATTGATTGTCTTTGCAAATCATAAATCGTTTGTTGTTGTGTAAAATTATATAATGTGCATTATCGAGTGATGACTCCTTACCATCCACAAACGAGTGGCTAAGTGGAAGTAGTGAATAGAGAATTGAAGAAGATTTTGGAGAAGGTATTGAGAACTTCAATGAAAGATTGAGCTTTAAAGTTAGATGATACACTTTGGGTGTATAAGACAGCCTTCAAGATATTTATAGGTACTACTCTATATAGACTTGTGTGTGGCAAGACAAGGCTTGTCATTTACTTTTGAATTGGAGCATAAAGCTTATTGGGTAATTCGAAAGTTGAATACGGATGTGAAGCTTGCAGGTGAGAAGAGATTGTTACAACTTGATGAATTGGAAGAGTTGAGATTCGAAGCTTATGAAAATGCTAAGTTGTACCAAGAAAGAGTAAAAAAAGTAGCAGGATGCTCACATTAAAAAGGAGTTTAAGAGTAGGGACTTAGTGCTTTTATTCAATTCACGACTTTGGTTATTTTTTGGAAATCTCAAGTCAAGATGAAGCGGATCCTTCATGATCCTTCAAGTATTTCCCCATGAAGCTTTGGAGTTGGAAAATGACAAGGGCGAAGCATTCAAGGTCAATGGGCATAGATGCAAGTCATACTATGGAGGGACATACTTACAAGAAAGGGAAGTCATCTCTTTCCTTTCTTCCACCCTTTCATGAATGCATGTGGAATGGTGAAGCTAATGACCTTAACTTAACATGTTTACCTTTCTTTTGCTTGTCTTTATTTACTTTTTTGTTTGATTTGTTTGGTTTTGATTATGTTTGGTTTGAGTTTGCTTTGATTTCTTGGTGTTTACTTGGGTTTTGTTTGAGTTTTAAGTTGTTTTCTCTTCAAATTTCTTGTTGGTTTGGTGATTTTAATGTGTTTGCAAGTTGCTTGAATGTTAGGAATGCATGCTAAGCTTGGAACAGGGCTAAAGAGTTGGAAAATCAAGATTGGTTGTTTGTACAATGCCTATGATCATGGGAATGAGTTTGTTTCCCACGAACGTGGGAAGACTTTTCATAAACTTGTTGGAACCTTAACCCACGATTGTGGGAAGCACAGGGATTCCTACGATCGTGGGATCCCTAGTTGAAGGATTTTAAAAATCCCTCCTTTCTTCATTCTTCATCTTCTCACATTCTCCCACTCTAAAACTGACACCCACTCATCCAAACTTCACAAATCCTTCATCTTTCCCCCAAATCTTAGTGTTTTCTCCACTTTTTCCATCATTATTCACTCCCTTAACACTTATTTCACATTACCCACTCAAAAATCCAAGGATTTGGTAAGTTTTTCTTTCTCTCTCTAAAAAATGTGCTAATCTCTCTCTTGACTCCTTTTGCAGTTTTTTTCCTTAAATGGCTCTAAAGAAGCTTCTAGTCCGTAAGCCAACGGACCAACTGCACCTTTAAGTCTCTGAAGAAGGTAAGAAGGTATGAGGTTTTGGGATTTTAAGTATAAAGAGTTATTGCCTCCTACGTCCTTTGATTTTAACCTGTTAGAAACTCTAGGACTAAAGTGTAACATTGAAAGATTGGCTGCAAATATTGGTTGGGATCATTTAATTCATTATGATGTATTGACATACCCTATGATGACTATAGGATTTTTCTCCACTGTGTGCTACAATACTAAAACGGACACATTTTGGTTTAAGATAGGTGGCCACGCATATAGCTGGATTATACTATCATTTGTGCGCTCTTTGAATTGTCTAACACCAAAGTTTTGGATGACTATGATGATTTTATGTGGATGATTATTAGAAGATCCTTATGCGTGAAAACACTTTTGACTCTAGTAATGCACCCAACACTTTCATTCGTAGCACCGAGCACTTACTTCTTCACAAGTTTATGTGCCTAATTGTTTTTAACAAAACTGAAAGCAACAAGTGTTCGGCTAAGGAACTTTTCTTTCTTTGGTGCATGGATCATAAAATTAAAGTGAATGTCCCTTATCGCATTTTTCAATCTATTGTAGGTTCCATTACTAAGAAAAGCTCATATTTTGGCATGACTTACATTGTTACTGCTTTGGCTTTACACTTCAATCTTGACGTGAATGGTGTACACATAACTAGACCTAATATGTTTGATATACCTTATTTAAGACGCTTTGAAATTTTGGAGTCCCATTCTATAGAGCTCTGAAATTCTCAGACGCGCATTACTGTTAAGAACAGGAAGGGCAAGGATGTAGCCACTTCTCAACCATCCTCCTCTCAAGCGCCTCCGGAGCCACAAGAATAAGCAATTGAAGATGAACCAACCGTAGCAGCAGATGTCGATAAGTTTAAGCAAATCTTCAACCAAATGGCCAAAAACCATCAATAAATGACATTGCAAATTAATGAGCTCGACACCCAGATGAGACAAGTGCATAAAGAGTAGCAGTACGTCAAAAAGAAATTCCTCAAATTCATCCAAATGAAGAACATTGAAGTCCTTTCACTTACGCCTTCGCCACCACAATCTCCATGAAGCTTTCTTACCCTTTACATTTTACGTTGTTTTATTTACCTTGATAATTGTTTTACTTGCTTGTTTGTTTGATGCTGTATTTTATGTTTTAGTTTCCTTTTATGGTTTCCCTACCAAATTGAGGACAATGTGTTATCCAAGTGTAGGGAGGTGACATTTGCTTTGTCAATTGCATTATTTTAATTTGTCTTAGTCATTGTTTGCATTTTGTTAATTAGGATGCATGTTTTAGGCATATTAGGTTGTTATTTTATGTTGTTTTGTGTTGGAAATGGCATCACACTTGAATCATTTTGATTTGTTTTTCCATAAGATTCTTTCATGCTAGTTATAATGAGATTGAATGCATGCTTGAACTTGAATTAGGCTACTTGAGTAGAGAGTGACCCATGTTGAGTGATGAAAAGTAGTTTGTTATATAAGCTTACTCAGAATTTGACACTTGAGCAATGAGGTAATGTAGAGTCGTATAATGAATTTTCATTTGAGACAATGTGAGGATTGAGCCTATATGATTCCATCTATAGTCATTTTATTTCTTTGTTTGTGTGATGCTTCTTTAGGTTATTATCTTCAGAACTTGCTTTGAATCGGTTTGAGTCTAATAGATGCATGCTTAATAGAGATGATTAAGGCCCTTTTTGTGTTAACCTTTGGCTTAAATGACCTTCCTTTTATTATCCCTTGCTACCCCTGCTAAGCCTTAACCCTTTTGTTTCTTGAAAACACCCCACATTTTAAAACCTGAAACTCCATTAGTCTACCCATTCACAAGCTTTGTAGAGTATTAAGTGATGTACTAGTTTGGGATTTTTGCTACATTTTTTTCCGAGATGAGTTGAGTCATACACTCTTGGATCACATTGCATTTAGTTGCTATTTTGTTCATTATTTCTTCAATTTTTGAAAAAAAGAAAAGAAAAAGGAAGAATATTTTAGTAGCATCAATAAGTGCAGAGTAGTAGGATATTTACATTTGTGTATCTCATAAATATGTTTTGTTATCCCTTGGTTCACTTATTACTTTAAGAATGCTTGTGTTAAACCCTTTACCTCGTTTGACCCACCTTAACCCTTATGACATTACAACTCGAAGCAATTCCTTTTGATCTATTTATGCATGTAATCATTATAGAGAAGAATTGGTGTATTAGCAAGCCTATGGTAGTGTAGTTTCCTATAGAGAGCTTGAGTGAAACACTAACCGTCAAATAAATGAGATAAATGAGTTAAACCGTAAGAAAGATTCATTTTACGTTTATACTAATCTTTAAGTGATGGTGCCATAAGTTAATTTTGCTTATGTACACAATTGAAAAGTAGTTATGATATGTGCAGTAGCATGGCATTTGAGTTGGTCAAACTTTGAGGGATTGTATTTGATCTTTGTGAAAATGAATTAATGGAATTGATTGGTTGTATTTGATTTTGCTTGAGGACAAGCAAAGATTTTAGTGTGGGGAAGTTGATAGTTGTGCATTAGTGTGTGTTTTTCTAAGTATTTAGCATGTGTTTCTTGCATAATAGGTTATTATTATTGTGTTTTAAGACTTATTTTGTATGTTTTTGTTTAGTTTGATCTTTATGGTTGTTCTTTTATGTTTGATGTTGATTTAGGGTCAGAATTAATCATTTTGATGTAGGAATAGAGGGTGGCTCCCTTTGTGATTGAGTTAGGGACCAAGAGAGCAGAAGAGAAATGGAGGAGTTATAAGGTAAGAGCCCACGATCATGGGATTCATGCTAATTCCCACGATTGTGGGATCCCTAACCTAAAGAGACACGCGAGTTTCACTTATTTTTAGGTTCTTGTGACTATATAAGGGCACAAATCCCTAGGGTCAAGAAAGTGTCGTGAGAACTTGCCTCCTTAAGCTAAAAAACATATTTAGAGCCTAGAGAGAGGTAGATAATCAAGATTTCCATTCCAAATTAAACAAAGAGCACACAACTCCAGATTTTTTAGATTTGGGCAAAGAAGAGGAGAAGTTTGCTTCGTCTAGTTCTTATTTCGTTTTTCTCTTCCAGCATCTTTATTATGGATTTTTTAGTTGTTAAGGATGTTAATGACATTATAAGTGGCTTAGTTATTTGTAGAGATTACTTTTGAACTACTTATTGAACTCCTACTTTTTTAATTTGAATGAATGATGCTTTTAATGAATGTCGGGCTTATACCTTGCAATATATTGAGAAATTGAGTTGAGTAAATTCTATAAGGTTGCACAATGAGAATTGACACTCTATGGACCTACATTCATCAAGTTAATTGATTAGTTAGAGAGAGATCTTGGCTAATTAGTTGATTTCCCATAGGATAACTTTATAACTAGTTGAATTGGTGGACTGATTCTGTAAATTGAGAGATTGTTTAATCATTTCCATTTAATTTGGTTGGGGACAATTATTTACACCTTGAGAGAGGGTAGTTAATACATTAGGACATCTTAGCTGAGGCACAATTCAATTAACAAGGTAGAAGGGAGATAAGATAAGGAAAAAGTGATCTCTAATTGTTAAATCTTAAATTCCAAGTTTTTTCACTTTTGCTTTATCATTTGTTCATTGTTAGTTGTTTGATTTAGTTTAATTTTTTAGTTTATATTTATTAAAATTGATTCTCAAACAAAGTAGCTAGAATTAAGTAACATCTAATCACAATCTCTGAAGGATCGATATTTGTTCTTTACTACAAGTT
Organism: Erythroxylum orinocense; assembly: GCA_025531955.1. Taxonomy (NCBI): domain Eukaryota; kingdom Viridiplantae; phylum Streptophyta; class Magnoliopsida; order Malpighiales; family Erythroxylaceae; genus Erythroxylum; species Erythroxylum orinocense. The sequence continues at coordinate 6,079 of JANZLX010161328.1, forward strand.
ACACCTTGTATACTTGCGGTTTTGAGTGTAAAACTAGTGAATTGATTTTGCAATCAATAGGGAGCTTACAAAAGAACACTATAGATGAGTTGATGCAAGATCCCCTGAAGCTAGGAGTGATTTGACAAAGTCATATCCCCTTTTCTTCTTTAGTAGTGTTACTAAAAAAATGATAACTCTTATCATTTGTATGTGGATTATAGAGAATTAAACAAGAATACCATTAGGGAAACATTTTCTATACCAATTATCAAAGAGCTTTTAGATGAACAATATGAAGGGACCTAGTTCTCTAAGTTAGATTTTAGATCTGGTTACCACCAAATTCACACGCACTCTTCTAATGTTTATAGGACGACCATTAGGAATCATGAGAGCTATTATAAGTTCTTAATGATGCCCTTGGGGCTCACTAATGCTACCTTCACCTTCTAAGGTTTAATAAATGAGCTATTAAAGGAGTATCTAAAACAATTTAGATTGGTTTTCTTTTTCATGATATATTCATATATAATAGAATTTTTGAAAACCATATGAAACATCTCAAGGTAGTTTTCGGGCTATTGATTTGTAAACATCTTCTTTTTAGAGGATATGAACCCAACTTTAATACTTCGTGGGTAGAATTCATTGGACACATATTCTTTATTTTAAGGGCTTCTACTGATCTTAAGAAGGTAAAATCCATTTTAAGATCACCAAACCTAATAAATGTGATAGAGTTAAGAGGCTTTTTAGGTTTAGTTGGATAATATAATAAATACTTTAACATATTGAGTAAACCTTGACTAAATTGCTTAAGAACAAAGCTTTCAAATAGACTTATAAGGCTGAGGAGGCATTTCTGGATTCTAGTATTGCTAATTTTTTCTTAACCATTTTCAATTGAAGCAAATGCATGCAATAATGACTCAATGTAGTTTTGAGCCAATAAGGGCATCCCATCGCCTATGTGACTAAACCTTTTATAGTTAAACATTAAAGCTTACTTATAAGAAGGATTTCATAGCAGTAATCATGGTTGTTAAGTATTATCATCAGTATTTAAAGTGAAAAATCATTCATTATCAATACAAACGACAAGATCTTGAAGCTTTTATTAGAGTAATGGACGCAGACATCATTTTCATAATTATGGCTTCCTAAGTTATTAGGATATGACTTTGAAATCATGTGGTAAAGAGAATTTAGTAACTGATTCCCTCTCACGAGTCTTATGTATATAGCTCTACACTATAGTTTTATCTCAAGTCTAAACTCAATTGTTGGAAGAAACAAAAGGAAGCTAGGAGAATGACTATATTGTCAAAGATTTAATAAGAAAATCATTAGAAGTTAACCTAGCCTTAAGTTCCTATCTTTTGGCAGAAGGAATTTTGAGATGGAAAGGAAGAATAGTGGTGGGATATAACATTAATCTCAAGACCAAAATTGTGTCTATGATGTATAAAAGCTCTATTGAAGGGCATTTAGATGTGTTAAGAACTACAAAGAAATTGAGGTCCTTATTGTATTAGAAAGGAATTCAAAAGGATGCCAAAAATTATATCCATAATTGCCAGGTCTATCAAATTAATAAGTATGAAGCCATAGCTAAACCTAGCCTATTACAACTTTACCTATTCCTAGAGGTTAATGGATCAACATTTGTATAGATTTCGTTAAAGGACTACCGGCTTCTAATCATTGTTCAGTGATATTAGTGGCGACTGATAGATACATAAAAAACACTCATTTCTTAACTTTTTTTCCAAAGAAAAAAAATAAAAGCCCAAAAAATACAAGTTAACTAGCGCATAGTTCTGTGGTACAACACTCCTTGCTTGTCTCAGTGAATGAGCTCCATTACTATCATCGGAGGCTCCTGGATAATATGTAGTCCTAGACTGACAAGGGCTGCGGTTGAGGCTAGATTGTCTGTACACTGGTTCTCTTCACAATGTACGTGCTAAAATTATAGCTTCCAATCTTGTTGGATTAATCCACGGGTACCTATCACCAAAAATTCTCATCAAATAAAACTATATTGGATGAAGACAGGATATTTATAACTTGTAAGGAATCCACTTCTACGATGACTCATCTATAACCCAGTGTCTAAGCCAGAGTAAGTCCCGATTGGACTTCCCAAAGTTCTGCAGTTAGCAGCGAGTTTCTTCCAAAGTACTGAATAAACCCATCGCACCATTGACCGTGCCAATCTCTAAGTATCCCCCCAGCAGTCGCAATATTAGCTCCTTGTTTGATTGCTCCATCTGTGTTTAACTTGACCCAGTCTTCTGGTGGTTTTGTCTACCCTACTAAACTACCTGTGGGTAATCCCTGTGTTAGAAACACACAACTTTCCACTGCCTTTGCCCGTTCTATCTATTCTACGTACTTCATAACTGCTATGTTGCTACGTACTCATTTCTTAACTTTAAAGCACCTATATATAGCTGAAGTAGTTGCTAATGCTTTTCTCTCTAATATGTTTAAACTACATAGTACATTAGAGACCATCTAGGTTATATGGATCCACTATTCTTGAGTCCATTTTGGCATAAATTCTACAAATTATAAGGAGTAGGTTTACAATTTTCCTTCGATTATTACCCTTAAATAAATAGATAAACAGAGATTCTCATTAGATCTTTAGAATCTTACTTAAGGTGTATAATAGGAGACAACCTTCATAAATGGTTTCAATGGCTTCCTCTAGCTGAACGTTGGTATTATACCACCCATCATTCAACAATTAACACTGCTCTATGTTGGAGTTATATTTAAGTATCCCCCACCTATCCATGTTCTTTATTTTGAAAGGATTCTAAGTTGATGGTAGTGGACAATCTCTGATAAGATTGTGAAGCAACAATTCAAGTGGTAAAATTCCATCTACAAAGAGCACAAGAAATGATGAGATAGTAGGCAGATAAGACAACAACTGGTAAAGTTTTTGACATTACTGAAATATTATTATCAAGCTCCAACCATATAGACACGGGGACATTAGTTAAAAGGTTTAACAAAAAGCTATCACCTAAATTCTATAGACCTTTTAAGATAATTAAGAAGGTTGGGTCAATTGCTTATAAATTAGAAATTTTCACGTATTTTAGTTAAAATAACACCCCAATTACGCTAATAAAGTTTCTCCTACATTTTTTCCACAGCTAGGTGTCGAAAAGAGAGTACTTCTAGCATCTTATAAAGAAGAATGATCGAGAGGCACAACAAACACACAACCTAACTGTTAGTAAAGTAATAAAAAAAGAGTGCATCACTTGAGAATTCTTATTCGATTTACAAAAGTGCTAATCCTCATGAGAACCTTATAAGGTTCCTTAAAGAGGGCAACATTGTTATAAGATCAAATGGAAGAACAAAAAAAAAAAAAGAATACAATGTCTTCTTTGTCTTATTTGGAAAACATTTTTGTATTATTTAATAAATAAGAACACGTATAGAAGAAGCATTATGATTGTTGCTACAATTTTTTCTTTTTTTCTTTTACTATTATCGGTATAATCGTTATTGACGGGTATATATTGCCGTTTTGGGATACTGAAAGAAACATCTAAATATAATACCAAATCATTTCCCTCTCTGTGAAATCTTCTCTCTTTCTTTTGTTTTTTTTTTTTTTTGTATAGACTCAAAGTATCCATCTACGGATCTAATGATTAATCCCCTCGCTGATTTGTAGGCACCTCATAAGATGGGATAGCTGCCCTAAAGATTTAAAGCTGCTCCATATCTGAAGTCAAGAATCGAACCCCTAATCTTTAATTAAAGATGGATGATCCTGTCCACTCAACTACACCCCTTAGATTCTTCTCTCTTTCCGTTGCTTCCCTTTTTGAATGTCATTCTAATACTATCAGGTTGCTTTTACCATTGTCTGGTAGATTGCATTGTAAATGTTAAAAATTTGATGGATCTGATTTGTTGCAAATAGAAGCTTTAAGATGGGGTCCTTTCATTGAATGCATTAAAAGATACGATAGACGCTAACTTGAATCGCTAAAATGATTGCATTTGGCTCTGAAGGCATTAATAGTTTGTAGGAATTCTGTGGTGAGCAAAATTCCTTTAACAAGAAATAAGAGTTGATGTTTACCGCCATTTATGGTTGAGCAAAATTGCTTTGACAAAAAATAAGAGTTGATGTTTACGGCCATTTATGGTTGTTGTTGTATTTTTATTTTCTATTTTTTTAATAAAAACAAAAACTTGTTTAAGTGTTGATATTAATATAGTTATATTTTTATTAAAGGTGATAATTACATATTAGATAAAACTTAAAGATAAATTATTTTCAATTAATTTTTTAATCTCCCATGTAATATTTATTAATAATTTATCAATCAAAATTATATTATTTTATTAAAATAAATAATTTAAAAATAATTTTATTTAAAAAATAATATTTATTTAAAATATATTTTAATTATCAAATTAAGTTTTACTCAAAATTTATATATTTTGAAGATATTTTAGATTGATTTATATTTATTATTAAATATTTAATTTAATTATAAAATTAAATAAATTATTAAATAAACGAAAATTATTTATAATTTTATTAATAATTAATTTTAATTAATAACATATATAATTTATACTAAATGAAATTATTCTTATTTCTTATTAATAATTAATACATTAAATAATTAAATTAATATATATTTAGTTGACAGTAAATAAGAAATAGACAATTAAATTTATTTTTTATACCAAAACTAAAAATTCAAATAATATATATTTTTTACTAAAATTAAAAATAAAACAAAAAATATAAATAGAAACAAACAAGTACTTGATTCGGTCACGAGAGGATTTTCCATAAGTTTTGCTAATATCATCCAAGCTTCCTCATAAGCTTTTGCAGTGGCTATGAAAGGAATGACTCGAGGAGAAATGGAGTACATGACGACATTAGATCATATCGTCTTCAGGTTATATGTTTGGGATTTATTTCTCCATTTTATGTGAGTTAGGAATTAAGAAAAGAACCAAGTATGGATTGTTTCGTTCAAATCAGATTGATCTCAACTTCTCATTTTACTTGTTTACTTTTGAAATAAATGTTTTGATATGGAGTGCAGTACAGATCATAAATGAATTGGAAAAGAACACAGATCCCATGAGTTGGGAAGTGGGAGGGTTTTTCGGATAACGAGTTTCAGTAATTTACTGCTAATATTTAGTAATGCGAGGTAATTAAATGCGTAGAAGCAATTCATACTAGTTTATAACAAAGGATAAGAATAGTGTACTACTTAAATTTGAATCACATAAAATAACATTATTATGGCCGAAATAGTAGAGATTGAAGAAGATGAGCGAGAAGAAAGTAGCAGCAGCCGTTCAGTGCCGGTGGGGGACCAGTTTGTCCCAAAGAACGGGGCGGACATGAAGAGGGCTGAGAAGAGCGAGGATTGTTTCATGCTTGATTTCGACCCTCATTCAATTTCTGTTCCTCTCACCAGACCCAATCTCTCTGTCTCTGATTACTCTGACCTTTCAATCATTGACGAGAAAGAGCAGGTCAGTGCATACTAATTGTCTTCTTTTGTTTCTCTTATCTACTTTTACTTATGATTAAGGCATGGAATGGTAGGTGGCTTGTAGAGATTTTCCACATTCAAGGCATCAGTGTGTCAAATTCCCATTCGATTCTACACCTCATGAGAACTTCTGTGAAGAGGTGAATGAGTATAAATTTGAATGTTGTAATCGATACTTCTTATATAAAGCTAAGTGGAGAGATTTGGGATTTTACGTAAACAATAATATGATACGTATTTCCAGTGCTACTGCTACGTCTGCGATTCAGCGGCTCCATGCAAGTTCTGGACTGCCAATTACCATTGCGATGCTTCAGAGTATATTGGCGACTGGACTTCTCAAAGGGAGTTGCAGAGAAAATCCAGGAAAGATTGTAGATGACGTTAATGTACCCCAATTCACGCAATTGCATGTGATGATTTTTTTTTTTGAGACCCTGCCTTGCTTTGATTGGATATCAACTTCTATTTGTACCAAAGATTCAAGAATTAAGGAAAAACCAAGATCTTGGGAAAGATTACAAAATGCACAGAAATGGAAAAGGAAATTAAGAAAGGAAATTTCATTATGACTAGATGTTGTTGTATAAACCCATTTATACAGAAATGGAAAAGAAAATTAAGAAAGGAAATTTCATTATGACTAAATGTTATTGTATAAACCCATTTATTTGAATATCTTCATAAATTATATATTTTTTATTGAAATTAAATTACTTAAAAAAATTTGTTTGATATAAAGTTTTAAATTCAATTACTTTTGTTTATGACAAATTTATCATATAACTAAATATTTCCAAAACATTATATTATCTCAATAAACCTAATAAAGTAATGAAAAACCTTATTGATATATTATATTCACTTTAAATATATAATTTGAATGTTAAAATTACTTAAATTGTGTGATGGTCAAAGTGTTGTCTAGTTTGGAGACAATTGAGTATTTTACTATAATCAATAAAAACATACAATAGTGTTTATCAATCAATTTCTCAAAAGACCCAAATTAACCCAAGCTCACACACCCCTACTAAGAAGAAAAACCCAAAAAAAATGCAAATGTTCCTTTCTCTCTCTCTCTCTCTCTTGAGTAATGAAACTGGTTTTGTCAACATGTCAGCAAGATTGTCGACAGTTCTAATCTTCTAAAGAAGAATATCTCCCTTATCAATAATTTCACAAACAAAATGGAACCTCACATTAATGTGTTTTATACGTGCGTGATGAACTTCATTTTTTGCTAAATAAATAACACTCTGATTGTCGCAATGAACAACCACATGGTCCTAATGGACCCCTAAATCATCAAGCAACCCTTGAAGCCAGATGGCTTCTTTAATAGCTTTTATTACTACTAGGTATTCTGCCTCAGTAGTTGATAAAGCAACTGTAGATTGCAAAGTTGATCTCCAACTTACTAGACCTCCAATAAGAGTGAATACAAAACCTGTAGTGGACTTACGCTTGTCCAAATCACCTACATAATCAGAATCGACATATCCAACAACACATTGACCAGTAACTTCATCTTGCTGAAATAATAAACCAACATCTACAGTACGCAGAATGTACCGTAGAATCCATTTCACAGCTTGTCAATGCCCTTTTCCTGGATTATGCATATGTCTACTGACAATACTAACAGCTTGTGAAATATCAGGCCTAGTACACACCATAGTATATATCAAACTACCAACAGTACTTGCATATAGAATTTGAGCCATATAATGGCTCTCCTCATCTGTGTTAGGAGATATAAAAGCATTAAGTTTGAAACGAGGAGCAAGAGGTGTACTAACTGGTTTTAAATGTTCGTTGATCCCGAAACATTGTAGTACCTTCTTCAAATACCACTTTTGACACAGACCAATCTTGCCTTTTGCTTTATCTCTTTCAATTTCCATACCTAGTATCTTCCGAGCTTCTCCCAAGTCCTTCATCTCAAATTCATTACTTAGTTGAGTCTTTAATCTTTCAATCTCCACTTTGCTTTTACATGCTATAAGCATATCATTAACATATAAAAGCAGATTAACAAAGGTTCCATCTTGTAGCTTGTAACAGTATACACAATGATCATAATGACTTCTTGGGTACTTTTTTTCGATCATAAACTTATCAAATCGCTTGTACCATTGACTTGGAGACTGCTTTAAACCATACAATGATTTATGCAATTTGCAATCCCAATTTTCTTTACCAACAACCATAAACCCTTCTGGCTGAGACATAAAAATATCTTCCTCCAAATCACCATGTAAGAACGCCGTCTTGACATCAAGTTGAGTCAACTTAAGGTCAAACTGCATAACCAAAGCTAACAAAATGCGAATGGAAGAATGTTTTACCACATGAGAGAATACCTCTTTGTAGTCAATGCCTTCCTTCTGAGCATAGCATTTAGCTACCAATCTAACTTTGAATCTTACATTGTCTTTTCCCAAAGATTCCATCTTCTTAACATATACCCATTTACAACCAATTTCTTTCTTCTTTTTTGGTAACTGAACCAGTTTCCAAGTCTTATTTTTATGAAGAGAATTCATCTCCTCATCCATAAATTTCTTCCACTCCATGCTCTCTGAACTCTTGACAGCTTCTTTGTAGGTGGATGGAATATTATATTCAATAATTGGAAGTGCATATGCCACAATATTAGTAAACCTAGCAGGCTTTGGAATTTCCCTTCGTGATCTTCTAGTTGCAATAGAATCTTGTTGCTGTGATGGTTCTTAGGTAGGTACCTCCTCTTTATTATCCTCGCCCTCATCATCAAAATCAATTGTAAGACTAGTGTCTGTAACATCAGACCTTATTGGATCAACTGGGGTCTTCAATAGCTCACCTGCTTTGAACTACTCATAGTCTTGGTTGCTTCAATTCCCCTTTATGCTTATTCTGATTAACCATAACAGTCTCATCAAAAGTCACATCTCTGCTTACAACAAATTTCTTCTCATCTGGACACCAAAGTCGGTATCCCTTCACG
>JANZLX010161336.1:0-14621 GCA_025531955.1 Erythroxylum orinocense
CAAAACGCGCTGAAGACGATTGTCTTTAGGGCATTACTCTAACAATCTTACAGTACTGTACAAACAACATAAGTCGACTTATCGACTAAACAAGTCGACTTATTTGGTTCGTAGAGGCATAAGTCGAGTTATATCACATATAAGTCGACTTATCTGTACTGTAAATGTGTAAGTCGAGTTACACAAGTGCACAAGTCGACTTACACTAACACACACATTATCAAAACTCTCATTTCTTCTTATAAATTCTCCAAAATTCCAAACCTTCGGGTCTATTTTGTGTGATCAATTAGACAATGAAAATGAAGTAATATGACAATACTATATTCTAGCAAAATGTTCCCCATTGTCTTAAGTTTCTAATGAAACCAAGATCATTAAATTTAGTTCAATACTCCAAATTTTATACTACAATTAATTCAGAATGTTCATAAGCAAAAACAGTATCCTATACTCGACTTTAATTCAAAACTATAGAATTCTAGAGATAGAATTCAAATTCTATCTCTTCATAAAAATTATAGCCCTATGTCTCTAGTTTAATATAAATCAAGAATCATATGATTTGGATCACTATATATCAAGGTATTATCAAAACACTGAACCATGGTTAGTGATAATACTCCAGTCATGAAGTTCCAGAATTGTTCATCATTTTCCTTCCAATTCAATCAATCAATCTCTTCCATTTGCTTTTAGATTGTTATAATTTTTGGTGGAGATGAAGATCAATGTCTTACGTGTCTATTGTTTTACGAATCAAATCATTTAGAGGTTAGATGACAAAGTTATGGCCAAAAGAAGTAAAGGTGTTCAGGGTGAGTTACTTCAGCAAAGTCACCGTCGTGCTTATGCACGAGGGTGACTTTTAACTCACCCATGCAAAGTCACCACCATGCTTATGCACGAGGGTGACTTTCAATTTCTCCCATGCAAAGTCACCGTCGTGCTTATGCAATAGGGTGACTTTCCTCTCCCCATTTTCTGCTGGCAAAATTTTTTCCCCCTCTCTCCTTCAAAACAGACCTTTAAGTCAATATTTCATGGTCATTTTGATAAGGAATATGAAGGATTTAGGCAAAACCCTCTTCTGAACAATTGTTCATTTATGTATTAAGGTTCTAATGAAACTAATCTCATGCAATTTGGTTCAACAAACTCAACTCCAAGCTAAATTTTGAAACTCTTAGAGACAGAATTAAATTTTGATTTCTTCATGAAAAATATAGTCACACGTCTTAGTTTAATATAAGCTTAAAATCATTTCATTTGGATGCATATAGATCAAGTTATGGCCAAAATACATATGCATATTCAGTGAAAATCTACATCGGTACATTTTCCAGCACCCTTCACCATATCTTTCATATTAAATCCTCTCTTTTGCTTAGTCTATCTCTTCTAGCTTATTTCCTTAATATTTCCACTTTATTTCAGCTTCTACTTCAACTCAACTCACACACAACAAAACAAAAATCCATGATCAAACATAATATCAAAAGCAGAATTTATTCATGCATATCCTTCACATTTTTCTGCATTTCTTCTTTCATTTTTCTACATTTTCATTTTTTTTTGCATTCACTTCATTTTCTTCCTCTAACTATCATTTTAATCATTCTTTCTCATCTCCAGACATCACCAAACACCTATCTCTTAACTATAAATTCATTTTTAATCATCTCTAAAACACTCCAAAACTTACGTATATATATGTATATACTGTGAAGACATCAACATAAACAGAGCATTTACATATTTACTTTTCACGAATTTTCTGCATTAATCTCATACACATTTTAGTTGATCTTTTAAATCGAAAAATCATATCCACAACCTCTTATAACATTTTGATCATCAACTCTGAAAAATCAACACATCCAAATTTTCATCATATATTCACGATGAACATGAAAAACGTCTATTTTTTTCATGGATATGAAATATCAATAAATCACCATTTTTGTTTCATAAACCAAGAACTCTAAAGGATTAACAAGATACTTACTTGATAAAACTCCAAAATTTTTAAAAACTCAAGAAGCCCTAATCTTCATGCAACTCCCGCACACCATTTTAGAGGTTAGTAGGGGGTTCGGTTTTTTCTTGGGGTAGAAGAAAGAAATAACAAAGTGAGAGTAGCAATAGGTAGAGGAAATCAAGGTTTTTCTTCAGTGAAGGTTCGGTGAATCGAAAATTCCAAGAAGAAGAAGAAGCTTCAAGACGAAAGCCACCAAAAAGATATTTTAAGACAAGACAAAACAATGTCTTCATCTTTCAAAGTTAAAAGAAACTTGGGCTTAGAATTTGGACACTTGTTCAATTCTTAAGACTTTAACTAGTTTCTCATTTAATTAGTTCAATCCTTTCTAAATCTTACTCCAAATGTCTCCCAATTTCCAATATCATTTTCTCACAAATTCTAAAATCATCTCCAAATTTTCAAAGTCATTTTCTCAATAATTTCTAAAAATAATTTTTAACAGTTCTCCAATATCTTTTATTTCTTATTTCTATTTACTTCCATCAATTTACTTGCCAAGTGCCATTTTTTCTTATTCTAATAATAGTCAACATTTTCAGAATTTATTCCTAAAATTCACCAAAAATTCAAAATCACTAAACACACTTTCCAATTAAAATTTTCAGTACACATAAACCATAATTCTTAATAAAATCAACTTTTACTTATTTAAGTAATTATACTCGGAATGTCAATGAATGCATATACAGCCATTTTAATGTGTGCAAAATTCAAATTCACGTGCGTGTATGCTAACAATATGCATGAGCATGAAAATGCATTTTTCTTAATCCCTCTTTGATATCACATATTCCGAATTTTAGGGTTCTAACACTTAGTATGCGAACGGGGTGTTACATTTTTCCCCTGCTTAATAAATTTCATCCTTGAAATTCTTATTTAATTGATCATAAAGGCAGGGGTATTGTTTCCTCATATACTTTTCCATTCCCTATTTAGTTTCATCCCTTGAATAATTTGTTCCAAATGACCAAAGATGATAGACTCGCTAGGTCATTAAATCACTAATTTAGTCATTCACTCTATCTTAATGATTTCCTCTATATATCTCAAATTACTCAAAATTTTCACTTTGTGGGCCAATAGTATGTCTTTGTCAGATCATGTCAATATTTCTTAGCATACTCATATATCCCACATTACAAATCTGAGGCTTCTTTATTAATGATACAACTCATAAGTTATTGGTCTTACGCTCTCAATAACTTCATGTGGATCAATACAATTCAAGCTTAGTTTATCCCCTTTTTCCTAACCTGAGAACACCTTGGCAAGGTGATACTCTAAGAGACATTTCACCTTTCTCTTGATAATTCACATTTCTTTAATGTTAATACACTTGACTCTTATTTCCATCTCATTATATTCCATATCTTCGACATTGATCCACATAACTCTTTTATCTTTCTTGAATAACTAAATTTCTATTACAGATCCGTTTCACTCATCAACAATATCTTGAATCAATTTTGGTCTTCAACTATTTTTAGGCCCTCTTCATTCAGTGTAAATGCGGATGACTCCTTTTGTCGTATTACGCCTCATACAATATTCTAATGATAGCACTATGATAATGATTGTTATGCCTGTAGTCAATTTAAACTATACATTGATCTCATGTTCCTATGCACTCCAAACATATAAGCTTTAAGCGTATTTCCAATAGTTAAGACTGTTGGTAATTTAAACATTCAGTCACTTATTTCTACATCCTTAGCAGCTAAATACTATTTTGACGTATTCCTACTAGGATATCTAGCTTAGGTTGTTGCTTGCTTTCTCTAGTAATCTCTTTGCTCAATCATCTTTATCGAGTACATATACTTCTTATTTCACTCATAAGTATCATTTTCCAATTCAAACTCGAAATTTATATTTATTTTCAATTCCTCAATAAGATTCACAATTATGGGTCCTCACTTCAGGCTTTGTCAATCTTTTCATGTGAAACTAGTCTTAAATTTCAATAACTAATAGTACTTTGAATCACCCAAAATTTAACTAAACATTTTACGCTCTTTATTGTACTAGGTTTGGTAACCTCAATATCTGAATTTGCACTATTTCATTAAAGAATTGTCTATTCAATGTACCAGATTACACACTACCTTTACTTATATAGTACTCATTTGTACATTCCTTTCAAACTCAATAATTACCTCAATCTTTACTGATCTATATATTCATATATATGTTCAAAATGTTTCTGTACCTATACTATCTCCAAGCTTTCAAAGCAATTTCTATTGCAGCAAGTTCTAAATCATATATCAACTAATCAACTCATGAGGCTTAATTGTCTCTATGTATACAAAGTTGCAATACATTACATCTTAATCTCTGATGTGAAACTTCATAATATACTGTATAATCTCCAAATCAAAGCGATATAATTAACATCGGTGTTATAATTCCTCAAAATTTCTTTTTACATTCATCACTCATCCAATCTACACATTTTTGCTCAAACATTTTTATCAAAGGACTAATATCAGTGAAAACTCCTTAATAGTCTTTGGTAGTGTCTAATTTCTAACAAATTTTAGAAATCTCCGAATCTCTTATATATGCCTTAGAGTTTATCACTTCTTCGTTATCTTTGTTTTCTTTGGGTCTCCCAATGTGCCATGTTCAGATACTATACAACCCAACATTTTGTTTGATCAAGCTAAGATTCATTCTTATTGAACTTGGCATATAATTGTTTCTACCTCCATGATATGTAAGATTAATCTCAAATGTTCAAAAATATTCTCTTCACTTTTCGAATACACTCCAAATATCATCTATGATCATAGTCACTAATTGATCCAATTTTGCTTGGATCACTTTAATCTTCAATACCATAATACTATCGGGGACATTGTTAACTCTAACATATATAACCCAAAACTCTTTGTGCCCATGATGTGTTCTCGTAATTCTTTAAGTATCTAACTCCTCAATGAGGTAGAATTCTCTTATATTATTTTCAGTTTCCCAATTGAATTTTTCTCTGGAATGATTTTCTCAATTCATTTGATTTTTTTTATTTTCAAAGGGATTTATTCTAATGCCCACTCATTCATACTATTTTCTCCACACATTTCGATTTATTTGAAAACTTAATTTCTTGTGTTGGTAACACATTCATCAGATCTAATTTGTATTTCTTATACTTAATGTCACCTCAAATTCAAGAAACCAATCACATAGTTGGATACTTTACATCAACAAAATGGATACACTCTTAATAGCATTTTCTACCTCCAATATTCATTATTGATTCATTAACTATTCATTTCTGATATGTTCCTTCTTTTATCATTTTTAATTTGAATCATATGATCATCTCAACCTAATTCAGGGAAATTCTTATTGGAAAGAAGATTGCATGCTACTATCATCGATACTATTCATATAATCCTTATCAGTCAACTATCATTATCATCATTTATCGATCATTCTTAGTACCTTAAGAAGATCAATTTCTATCATTTCGTACACGGTCATAATATTTTATTCATCAAAACTCAATGATGTAGTAGACACCATTATTGTCACATATGCTTAGATGTGTATCATCAAGGTCATCCCATTCTATCCAGAGCTTTATTTCCAACAAATCACCAATTTATATCTTACACTAATGATACTTTGATCTTAATTGATCCTAGACAACATTTCTCTTTTTATTCTCACCATGGTCGTGACAGAAATTTACTTTTTTGTCAGGCCACCATCGTGCCCTGCATTTTCTTCCTCACATTAACACACTTACTAACATCAATTATACTCTAATTTTCCAAATTTTACCTCTTCTAATGCTACATCATTTCATAATAATTCAACTACCATTTTGAGTGCATTAACTCATCTCATTTAATTCATCATCTTTTTCTTAATTGCATTCATACATAAAATCCCATCTTATACGTATTTCTAACTTTCTCCGTACTATATATCATTCATCTCATGTAAAGTCGTTCATGTCTATTTCATTCCCCTTTTATTCTTTCCTCATTTCTATCTCATTTTCCTATTGTCATTTATTTCATCTTCCATATGTATATCCTCAATCAATTCAGAATTATGGAGGCATAACCATTATGAAATTCTAGTCTCAATTCCACAGGCATATTCTTATACTGAATCATAAACTCTTATTACGATATTCAAACAACCATTTCAAGTCCAAGTTCAACCATTCAAGGTCACAGAAAAACTTATTTTCTTATACAATTTAATCTCATCATTTCTACTTATACCCCCATTTTCCTCAAACAATCCAAGGTAGTATATTCACATCTATATCACAATCAAGGGTATACCATCATAGTATAATATTGATATCATGTTTAATGATACAACCACACATAAAATGCAGTGAATCTTTATCTATCATATAGAACCAGATACTATTTCTCATTTCTAAATGTCCATAAACCTTCATTTCCTCACATTCTGACAGATCATCATTCTTCTCAGTGCTTCTAAAAGCTCAAACTCTTAAGGAATACTCATGCATGTGACTTATATAAATGTGACTCAGACTGGGGATTAGTTGCCACTGTCTGCTATGACATGACTAAAATGCATGTAACTTGACATATATTTCGAAAACGTCTGTGTAAGATACTAATTTTGGGCTCTAATACTAAATTATAGCACCCCACCCTCACAAGACATAAACCCGACATCCTGAGTGATGTTTGAGTACATACCCCGCAAGGGTGGCATACTAGAACAGTCAAACGTTCAGAACTTAGTATAAATTTTTTTCATAAAATCACATATGCGGAAATCAGTAATCGAATCGAACTCATACTTTTATTTTATAAAAGTCAAAAGCACAATTGTCATCACCCTTTGGTCAATCTCTTTTACAAAAAATTTCCAATCTCAAAAGTTATTACATATCGAACTATTCAAATACATATGATACAAAAATTTGCGGAATATACAATTCAGTACGAAAATAAAGAAATACAATGCAGACACGAACTGATTCCGACCTCTATCCCTTACTTGAATGAAGTAGGTATACTCCCGTTTGTCTAACAAGGTACTCGTCTAAGCTTGAAAAATAATTGCACATTTTAGGTGAGTTTTGCAAACTCAGTGAGTGACCATCATCGATGGCTCACCTAGTCATATAACACATAATTCACAACATTTACCTAATAATCACAGTCGATCACATACGCTTAATCAGTCATTTCACATTTTACATTTAACATGTTATAATCATTCATATCATGCATATGCAGTGCACATGAGACTCACTTTCAGTTGCTACTTTGTTATGACCGAGTGCCTAAACTATCTCGTATCCATTAAAGATACTGGGCTTATTAACAAGTGTCCCGTATCTGTTGGGGATACTGGGCTCATTAAACATTAAGCCTCAGGCTCTGATGCTTATAACTGAGCTTAAAATTCTTTTCACGTTGGCTACTCTGGTCACAACTACCTTTATCTTTCATGCATTCATGTAGTGAGATGCATCACTCACATATGATCACTTATTCACTTTCACATATCATCGGACCTTAGTCTGGTATTCAACATTTATATTGAGAAACACTTTTTCATCCATATGCAAATGCACATTCAGAACACATTTATCATCGAACCGTGGTCCAACATTTAACATTCAAATTATGTACACTTATTTCAATCCAATTCATATACAAGGAGCACTTCAATGTTCTCACATTAATCAAACTCCTTGGACATATATAGTTCGGAACCAACACATTGACATTGTATAATCATTCAATTCATAACTTAAACAAAACAAACAATAAAGTAAGACCATCTCGGTCTACTCACAGTACGCTCCAGATTAGCATTAGCTTCCCAGTTCTTGAGACATCTAAATGCAGACGTTTATCCTGCACATTCAAATTATGCAATATATACACTGCACTTTCACATTAATAACTTTGCACAACTATCAGCATTCATTTATGAACACTTGTGGATATGGAATATGTACAATGCATGTTCATGACAATCCCAAGTATATTATCAAATTTCACTTTTTATCACATTTTTATTTTTAGCATCAATTGCTTTCATAATAACTCATTTCTCATTCACTTTTACTAGATACACTTTAGTCATCTTTTTGAATCACAACTTTAATCATATGAGCCACTTCATCTACATTATATACATGTATTTGGTACTTTAATACCAACAATTCACTCATTATTGCTATTCCAACATTACATGATCACACATTATCAAAACTCTCATTTCTTCTTATAAATTCTCCAAAATTCCAAACCTTTGGGTCCTTTTTGCATGATCAATTAGACATTGAAAATGAAGTAATTTGACAATGTTATCTTCTAGAAAAATGTTCTCCATTGTCTTAACTTTCTATTGAAACCAAGATCAATCAATTTGGTTCAGTACTCCAAATGTTATACTCCAATTAATTCGGACTGTTCATAAGCTAAAATAGTATCCTATACTCAACTTTAATTCAAAACTCTAAAATTCTAGAGACAAAATTCAAATTCTATCTCTTTATAAAGATTGTAGCCCTATGTCTCTAGTTTAATCTAAATTAAGAATCATCTCATTTGAATCACTATAGATCAAGTTATTGTCAAAACACCAAAGCATGGTCAGTGATAATACTCTAGTCATGAAGTTCCATAATTGCTCATCATTTTCGTTTCAATTCAATCAATCAATCTCTTCCAATTGATTTCATATTGTTATAATTTTTGGTGGAGATGAAGATCAATGTCTTAAGGGGGTATTTTGGTTTAAGAATCAAATCATTTAGAGGTCAGATGACAAAGTTATGGCCAAAAGAAGTAAAGGTGTTCAGGGTGAGTTACTTCGGCAAAGTCACCGTCGTGCTTATGCACGAGGGTGACTTTCAACTCACCCATGCAAAGCCACCCTCGTGCATATTCACCGTCATGCTTATGAATATGCACGAGGGTGACTTCCAATTTTTACCATGCAAAGTCACCATTATACTTATGCATGAGGGTGACTTTCCTCTCCCCATTTTCTTCTTGCAAAATTGTTTTTCCCCTCTCTCCTTTAAAATGGACTTTCAGGTCAATCTTTCATGGTCATTTTGATAAGAAATATGAAGGATTTAGGCAAAACATTCTTCTGAAAAATTGTTCATTTATGTCTTAAGTTTCTAATGAAACTAATCTCATGCAATTTGGTTAGATATTCTGTAAGTTATACTAAAAACGCTACAAATTGTTCCAAATCACGACAGAATCCAGAAACTCAAATTCAAGCTAAATTTTGAAACTCTTAGAGACATAATTAAACTTCGATTTCTTCATGAAAAATATAGCCACAAGTTTTTAGTTTAATAAAAACTTAAAATAATTACATTTGGATGCTTATAGATCAAGTTATGTCTAAAATGCAGATGCATGTTCGGTGAAACTCTGCATCTGTACATTTTCCAGCACCTTTCACCATCTCTTTCATCTTAAATCCTCTCTTTTGCTTAGTCTATCTCTTTTAGCTTATTTGCTAAATATTTCCACTTTATTCCAGCTTCTATTTTAACTCAACTCACATACAAAAAATCAAAATCCATGATCAAACATAACATCAAAAACATAATCTATTCATGCATATCCTTCACATTTTTCTGCATTTCTTCTTTCATTTTTTTGCATTCACTTCATTTTCTTCCTTTAACTATCATTTTAATCATTCTTTCTCATCTCCAAACATCACCATACACCTATCTCTTAACTCTAAATTCATTTTTAATCATCTTTAAAATACTATCAAACTTACGTATATATATATATATACATAAACAGAGCATTTACATATTCACTTTTCGTGAATTTTTTGCATTAATCTCATACACATTTTAGTTGATCTTCCAACTCCAAAAATCATTTCTACAACCTCTTATAGCATTTTAATCATCAACTCTGAAAAATCAACACATCAAAATTTTCATCCTATATTCACGATAAACATGAAAAATGTCTATTTTTTTCACGGATAAGAAATATCAATAAATCACCATTTTTGTTTCATAAACCAACAACTTTAAAGGATTAACAACATACTTACTTGATAAAACTCCAAAATTTTCAGAAACTTAAGAAGCCCTAAACTTCATCCAACTCTCGTACACCATTTTAGAGGTTGGCAAGGGGTTTGGTTTTTTCTTGGGGTAGAAGAAAGAAATAACAAAGTGAGAGTAGCAATAGGTAGAGGAAAGCAAGGTTTTCTTCAGTGAAGGTTCGGTGAATGAAAAATTCGAAGAAGAATAAGAAGAAGAAGCTTCAAGAAGAAAGCCACCAAGAAGATATTTTAAGACAAGACAAAACAATGTCTTTGTCTTTCAAAGTTAAAAGAAACGTGGGCTTAGGATTTGGACACTTGTCCAATTCTTAAAACTTTAACTAGTTTCTCATTTAATTAGTTCAATCATCTATAAATCTTACTCCAAATGTCTCCCAATTTCCAATTTCATTTTCTCACCAATTCTAAAATTATCTCCAAATTTTCAAAGTCATTTTCTCAATAATTTCTAAAAATCATTTTTAACAATTCTCCAATATCTTTTATTTTTTATTTCTATTTCCTTCCATCAATTTACTTACCAAGTGACATTTTTCCTAGTCTAATAATATTCAACATTTTCGAAATTTATTCCTAAACTTCACCAAAAATTCAAAATTACTAAACACAGTTTCTAATCAAAATTTTCAATATACATAAAATACAATTCTCAATAAAATCACCTTTCACATATTAAGTCAATTATAGTCGAAATGTCAATGAATGCATGTACAGTCATTTTAATGTGTGCAAAATTCAAATTCAAGTGCGTGTATGCTAACAATAAGCATGAACATGAAAATGCATTTGATCTCATATATTTCGGATTTTAGGGTTTTAACTCTTAGCATGGGAATGGAATGTTACACCAATTGTTGTGAAACTCGGGTTAATTTCACCAATAATGATAAATTCACCTTGAATACTACTACCTAGGTTAATAGAGTGTGAACGATTGCACTAAAAAATCACACTAGGTAAATTCTCAGGAAAAACTAGAGAGGTCACAAACGGTCCCACTTAAAACCAAATATTTAAGACAGAATTTTCCTAGATATGTAATTTAATATCACAATAATTCATTGCAACTATACCTGACAATAACTATTAAATAAACAAATAAAAAACACCAGAATTTAACGAGGTTCAGCCAATTATGTCTACTTCCTCGAACACTACTAAATTGATATTTCACTATTTTCAGGAAATAATTCAAGTGAAATACTACAAAAGGAGAGAAGAAATCTTTTCCTTAAGGAAAGATAGACAATTTTTGGGATGTTAGATAAAGATGGAAAAGGCCTCCTTTTATAGCTTAAGGAGGCTCTCCCATCTTCACAATTTTCCAATATGGGATATCAAAATATGTCATAAGTCAACACATTCTTCTCTACATCCTCGATAGTTTGACCAATTGAGGTTGCTAGCTAGCAATATTAGCTCTCAAACAATGGCAAGAATTGCCTTTTGTTGGCTTCGAAGTTGGATTTTTGAAGAACAGAAAAGAAAGAAAGATAATAGAAGCTAAACTTTTACTAATCTCAAATTGAACTCAAAATAATGACAGCTTTAAATAAACATAGAAATAAACTAACCTTCCTAAATGCTAGCAACTAGGAGAATGAGAAGGCCCACTATCCCACAAACTTTACTACTAACTGACTAGATAAACATGGCCACATAATTAATAAAAATAATAATTTTAAATCAATATTCAACATTCCCCCTTGATTCAAAATTACAGATATTATCTTGTTGGAGCACATATCTCCAATGTTATATGCTATATTCATAATGTGAAGCACTTCTCTTCAATGGACGATGCACTTCTCACCAATCTTCAACTGTTGATGCACTTTTCATCAAATTTCAATTATTGATGCACTTTTCATCATCTTGTTCATGCCCTTCTCATCAACCAATAATCATTGGAGCGCGTCTCTCCAAAAACATTTTAGTACACATCTCAACAACTCTCAAAAAAGAGTTTCTTCATCAACCAACGCCACCATATTTGCTTCTCGTAGTCCCTCAAGGATCTATGGCTTTGATATCAAGTTGGATTTTTGAAGAAAGATAATAGAAGAAAGAAAGATAATAGAAGCCAAAATTTTACTAATCTCAAATTGAACTCAAAAATAATGACAACTTTAAATGAACATAAAAATAAACTAACCTTCCTAAATGTTAGCAACTAGGAGAATGAGAAGGCCCACTATCTCAAAAACTTCACTACTAACTGACTAGATAAACGTGGCCACGTAATTAATAAAAATAATAATTTTAAATCAATATTCAACAGATGATTCATTTAGTTTAGGATCCATAAAAGCCTACCTTACTGAATTTATTTCAACTTTGCTCTTTGTTTTTGCTAGTGTCGGTTCTGCCATTAACTAAAGTTAGTTATCTTCCTCGATGTCACTTAACATGCATATATGGCATTTCATTAGCTTACGGTTAATAACCGTCAGGGACTCTAGTAGTAAATAAGCTGATATTAGCATAATTAATTGATGTAGTTGCTCACATATCAAAAATGTGCTTGCTTAAGTGAAAATGTAATGTATGATAAGGTTTATCATAACTTAACTTATGCATGGCATGCAAAGAATGGTGCATAAACTTCTCTCTTCTTCTTCTCAGTCCCTTACTATGGTTTTTGTGCACATAACTTGACGTCAAATGGAGTTTGGTGGTAAGGACCCTTTGCTGGGTTTTAACAAGAGAAGGGCTGGAGGTAGAGATAATAACGATAAACCTAGAAAGAATCTCCAGCTCAAAATGCAAAGGCTCGTTAATCCTACTAACACCATCTCTTATGTACAGGTGTAGAAAATATGTTTAGGGTAAAATCAAATCTTGTATTATGGACCAAATGACTGTAGTTTATATACAAGTTACAAGAGAAGAAAAAATAACAAAACAAAAATACTATTAAGTTAAACATGACTAATATATCCAAGAACAGGTACTTTACTTTTGTTTCAATGGTTATCTTTTTTATTTTAAGGGTTTGCTTCTTTGTAGAGAATTGAGAAGTGGAAATGAAGAACTAAATTTTCTTTCTTCTCGCTGTCTTCTTTTATAGGCTCCCAATTGCCTGTCTTCTTTTATAAAGCTTTGGGTTTTGTGTTTAAAAATGTAAATATTAAGCTTATGGATCATTTGTGCTTGTTCATATTGGTGTCAAAGAACTTAATTTGAAAACTATGTTGAAATAGAGTTTACGTTGTGCGTGTATCAGTAATTTGAAAGTGTTTAAACAATTCTATTTGCTGGTGAATGGGATTAAATATTTAAGTTTATATAGGTAGATGGCTAATGGTTGGCTTTTTTTGCATTCCAGATTTTAAGGATAGGACTGGACATTTAGGATACTTCATCTTCAGCCTTACTCTTCTCTTCCAAGCTAAGATTTTTTTTAATGCTGGAGAGGTAATGAAAAATTGGCACAGCCTGTAACGTATTTGTATTTCTGTTAGTTGTTAATAGAAACTGAAATATTATTCTCTGCCGGATGCTATATGCTCAAGTTGTTGCTTAGAATAATTATTTCTAATCTCACTATATCTCTTCCATTGGATTCACTACAAGAAAATTGCGAAATAGCGACGGAATAATACCGACGGTCAGATTCCAGTATGTTTATAGCAACGGAATACATATTTCGTCGGCATTTTCTATGAACATTGCGACGGAACAAAAATCCGTTGCTAAATGTGGAGGGAAATCTTGGCGCGGTAAGTTTACGACCGAAATATAACGATGACTAAGTTTCTGTCGGTTAATAGCGACTGACATATACCGACGGTTTAAAAATCGTATTTGTATACTGACCGAATCCAATATTCCGTCGGCATATAACATAAAAATTACGACGGTATAATAATCCGTTGCCAAATGAGGAGGGAAATCTTGGCGCGTTATGTTCGCGACCGATATATACCGATGACACATCATCCGTCAGAGAATAGGGACGGAATAAATTTTCGGTCGGCAAGGTTGTAAGTGTGTTGTAGGATGCCGACGGACAAATTCCGTCGGTGATAGGTGGATTTTTACGAAGGAAAGAAATTCGGTCGGTAAGCTTAAGGACGTTGACGGAGGCGACGGATTAATTCCGTCGGTATAATTTGAAAGGGCGTCGTTAAATTAGGTTAAAATAAGAACGTAAGGACGGAATTTTAAATGTTAGCGACGTAAATATTCCGTCGCTAAAACTAATTAAAATCAGCAAAACCCTCCCCTCTTCTCTCCTCGCGCCCGACTTTTCCTTTCTCTCCTCTTCTCTCCTTTGGCGATTTCCCTCCTCGCTGCGCGTCCGACCTGCTCGTCTTCTCCGGCGACTTCCCTCCTTCCTCCCCCTCTTCTCTCCGGCGACTACTGCTGCTGCGGCCTCTCCTTTGGTGCTGCCGAAGGTAAGACGTCGTGGCCTCTCCTCTCCTCTGGTTTTGTTGTTGTTTTGTTCTTTGTGTTTGTTTATCTAGGTTTGATTCATCTTTTGTGAATATTT
>JANZLX010161370.1:0-14616 GCA_025531955.1 Erythroxylum orinocense
ATTATTATTATTATTATTATTATTATCATCATCATCATCATCATCATCATCATCATCATCATCATCATCATCATCATTATTATATAATTTGTATGTTTTATTATTCAAATTATATATTACAATTTATTCTAATTATGGAATTTTTATGTCTAATTATTATTATTATTATATCATCTTTATAACTATGTATGTATGTATGTATGTATGTATGTATGTATGTATGTATGTATGTATTATTATTATTATTATTATTATTATTATTATTATTATTATTTGTAATTATTATTAGAATATGGTTAACATACATGGAAAAACATCATCTAAGCATTCATAGAATTAATTACATAAGAAGTTCAACATACATTCATATAATTAATGACATTATAGGTTCAACATAACTTAAAAATATACAGCTAAGCATATCTGGAACAGAAATACCATAATTGGATGATCATACATTAAGCACTTAAAATTTATTAATAATGTTTTGAACAATAATTGTCAACATTACGCCAATGGCTATGAGTGAAAATGCTAGAGCCCATGCCATGTTTGTCTGGAAAGTTGGAACTTTGTTGACTTGTTCAGCTGTTGGTCGTGCGACTGGAGTCGGCATCAAGGAGGGTGCATTGGCGGTGGGGACAAGTCCTACATTGCGTTGAGTCGGCCTATATGAGCCTGATGCATAAGCAGTTTGTGCTTCATTCAATGTCCAAAATCCCTTGAAACGAGCATTCGGATATCCGTCAACAGCTAATTTTACATCATCCTAATTGGTAAAAATACCAAATTGACGTCCAACAAAAACCACATAAAAATTGTATCGGCTCATATTTGAGAACCTGAAAATGAATCATATTATCATCATCCATACATGTAGGAAACTGACAAACATTAAATAGTAAGTTAACCAACCATACATAAGTAAGATAATAGTTCAAACATCCATCAAACAACATCACATGTACCCAGTTTCATCACCATACAAAGTAAGAAAGTATACAGCATGTCATATGTCTGAATCTAAAAGACTCCTAACATAAGCCTGTTTGAGCTCAGCTGGTAAACCCCAATAAACAGTCATTAATTGGGGTTCCCAAATTTGTCTACAGCCCTAAGAATTTCGTGAACGGGGAAGCCGAAATTGACAAGTTTCGTACCCAACTTAGTGTCACTCATTCCTTCAATGGCCTCCGCAAGCCTGTTAGCATTCTCTTTGCTTGTTTCAATGGCACAAGCAAATGAGTCTGCAATGCGTTCCAACGCTTCAATATCCCGCATCTTACGTTTCCCTTTGATTTGCTGACCTCCCGCAGTGTTGCTGGAAGATGCGGCGGAACCGAAGACCTGGGCTGAAGTAGTTGGGGGAGGAGTTATTTGTGGAAGTGGTTGATCCAAAGGGTCATAAACGGTTGGTTCGACCGCTGGTTCTTTGCCTTCTGTTTCACCCTCATTAGGAAAGACATTAGCATTAGCAGTATGTTCAGCCCTTTGACCAATGGCCCTGTCCCGCCCAAACACTGTTTCAAGTCTATTGAAAAGCGGGAATGGCTTGCCAGGAGTGTAGTACCTGTTCGGGTGGCTCTGGAAAAAGCAACATAAAATGTCAAAACGAATTACAGATGATTTGTCGGACACTTCTAAAAGCAATAAACAATAAGCACAGAATTACTCTCATCCATTCATCAAGGACTTACTTGCTATCGACCTCGACACATTGCTTGTACTCATTCCAACCAAAGCCACTACAATTTAACATGTCAAAAGCGGTTTGATTTTTATCTTTTAACCTCTTGTGCTTATTTTTGACACGTCATCTGTCAATCCCACACTCAGGAAACTTCTCCACCATCTGACAAGCAAGAATTTGGAAAGTACCGGGCTTCAATTGGCCATTATCGGCCCTGTGACCAGCTGCCACAGCCTCCTCCATTAAGGTAACAAATGCATTTGTTTCACTGTCAGTCCAAATTCTTGCCATTGCACCTATTCGACACAATGTCAAGAATACCACAACATTCCAAACCATTCAGAAGATGTATTTTAACAAAATGTATTAATTGACAACAATTTGCAACTTTGAAGAAGAAAATATGGAATTCGTAGTAACATGCGATTAATATGGAATTTGTAGAAGAAGTCATTACAACAATCCGTCAATTCAGTTACAATAAAACCCTACCGAAATAAATCCCGCTATTCAGTAATCTAAAAATGCAAACTCTAAACGGAAAGTATCAATTTAATTGTTGCTTCTCCATTCATCAAACATGTTCGTCGCTAATTCATCTCTCCATTGACTCCATTCAGCACTTGTCTCAACACGATCAACAGTTTCAGGCAAGGAAGCATCTTCCCCAATTGGCATATCATCGGGTTCCATAGGAGTAAGCTCTGCTGGATCTTCTGCCATATGCAACCTAATAAAGTTGTGCAGAAGGGTGCAAGCAAGAATTATGCGCCCATGAGTTTTTGCTGAATAAAAAGATGGAGTTCTTAGGATTTTCCATCTTTTTTTCAGTAGCCCAAATGCACGTTCAATTACATTCCTAGCAGATGAGTGTCGCTTATTATAGAGCTCCTCTCGATTTCTAGGTGCCCTGCCATCTCTTGCCCACTTTTGAATGTGGTATCTTGTGCCTCTAAAAGGTGCAAGAAATCCAGGGCCGTTGGTATAGCCAGCATCGACCAAGTAGTAATTTCCTATACACAAAATGACACTTTTACTATTGTTAGTATTTAGAATCAAACATGTGGACATATTGTGGAAGTTGTGTATAATTCAGAGGTTACATACCCCTTGGCACTTGAAGCCCATGGTGCCTCGTTACAGCATCGTGCAGAACCCTTGAATCCGATGCTGAACCCTCCCATCCCGCAAGAACATAAACAAAGTTCATGTTTATGTCACACACCCCTAAAACATTTGTGCATATTTTGCCTTTCCGGCCTCTGTATCTGGGTTTCTCTGCTTGGGGAACCGTAATATCTATGTAGGTCCCATCTAGGGCACCAAGGCAACCCTATGAACAAAATTCCAAGAAACCATAGTTATATCATTAGTTATTTACAATACTGATATTAGACACTTTGTTGTCGCTATGAAAGTTTACTAACCTTAAACCATTTCCATCTAGGGTCTGTGCAATCATCTGCAACTGGTATGGGCTTCACATACAACAGATCATGCAGCCTTAGTATGGCCTTCAACACACTATGAAAGGCCCTACTTATTGTTTCTCCCGATCTCATTAACCTTACTTGTAATACTCTATTAGATTCATTTTGTGCTAATATTCTAAGGAAGATTAACACTTTTTCTTCAATAGGCACATGACCAGTATTCGTCAATCCACCATGGGCTTGAAGCATTTCACATAGCACTGTAAATGTGTGTAAGTCCATCATTAAATCCCACTGACTATTCCTATCACCCTCATTCAAAATCCTATGTATATTAGCTTGCCTTGTTGGAACTGTCAATGCCCTACTCCCTAATACAATGTCACTCCTCCTCTGTTTTCTTCTGTACACTGCCAACACTACCAATATTACCACTTTCATTAATTCCAACTGCCCATTTCAAACATCAAGAAAATTCAAACACTTTAACATAGCTTCACGGACCTTGTTATCCATGTTTGGAAATGAATACTGTCTATAAAGAGTTAACAACTTATTGATCATTAACAGGCCTCAACTATTGGACATTCGTATTTAACATTGCAGTTCCTAGATCTTAGTTTTTTTATGTCTAGTTTTGTATGGAGGGTTTTAGTAGTTTATGTAGAAATTCTCGAATAACCATGTTTTATAAATAAAAAAAGAATTCAATCTAATTTCCTTAATATCATGTTTTTGTTATTATATCAAGTATCAACCTAACACAGGAGGAATGCATTTCCAAAAATCTGAACCAAAATTTCCTTAATATAAATATTAACTATAAAATAAATTATTTCGCAGGCTATTGATCTTTTAATACCATCATTGACTAGATTGGAAAATACAACTTTAGTACAGAAAGAAACTAGCTACTGAAGTTGTTATAATCATATATTTGTCAATACAACTTAATGACCAGTACAAGGAATTAAACCCAAATAGTGAATTATTCTCTAGTTGGAGTGATGAAGGAAAAGAAAACGAAACTCCATTCATTCATCTTACATGAACGTACTAGTAGCCTGTTAGCATTTGTGTGCAATTGCAACATCTCTAATTTTTCAGGAAAATTTGACGTTATAGGATGATAGATGTGCTAATTAAGTATATATAACTCACTATGATAGGGATTGAAATTAATCCTCATTCATATTTAGCATCTAAGGTAACTTATTTGCTTTCTAATTACATCACAAACTTATATGGAACATGATAGGGATTAAATTTAATCCTCATTCAAAATAGTATTTGTTATAGCATTTTGACAAATATTGTTTTGAAATGCTATTTTGAATGAGGAGTACCATGCCAAGATTTTAGAGATTGGCCTGTTAATCATTCATTTAAATGACTTAATGGCTTTAAACTTGGTTGCAAATTTACTAACTTCACACAAGGTGCAAACCAAAATAAACTAATAAACTGGACAACACTTAAAATAATCAGTCAAAATAAACAGAGCAAGCAAAATTTGATAGATAGCAAAATCTGATAAAAGAATCACTCAACTGAACAATGCAATAGACCAACACAAGAATTACATGCAGGTCTTGCTTATATCCATTCAAGTTGGCATTCCAAACAAGCTCCCTAAGTTTTCAATAAAACCAATGTATAATATCCACAGTTTTACAACTTCAAATCAGCAAGACAAAGGCAAATGAAAATACTGTTGTTCAATCATCATAGGAAAATTGTTGTCTATCCAACATCTTTATCCAATTCATGTTGAATATGTGAACAAACTTACATATTGAAATTCTAAAATTAATACAATTACAATTCAATCATCAAAGTTTACCATCAAATCTTTCAAGCCCCAAAATGAAAGCATTAATCAATACATGTGGACAATTGATGTACCAAAAGTTGACTGAACATGCTGGAATTTTTATGGAAGTTAATACCTGCCCTCTTCAATGAAACATTTGACAGAGACAGTAAGATGTTACTGCATGCAAACACTTTCACAACTTTCTGAACGTGGCCTGAGGAGGACCATTTGTTAGATGGACAATGTGAGCCAAATTGTCCATCTAGGGTATATGGTAGTTACTTAACCATTGAGAAAAGGAGAATTAAGAAATAGCATAATGTGGGAGATTAATGAGAAAAAGACAATTCACTTGTAATTCGCAAGCTAAGGAGTTAGGAGAAGCCGAAAATGGACCCTCACATTTTTTAAAACTTCAGTTTAACATTTGTGAAACTTTAACTTTGATATGTACCCAGTTGAAATTTTTTTAGTCCTTACGGTTTGAAGTTGTAATGTATTAACATTGAAGGAGATTAGGATACCTAATGTTATGTGACACTTTGAGTGTGAAGATTTGAGAATTTTAAGTTTTAGGACATCTTTAAGTTCTGACAACTTTTGTTCTTGATGTTTTGAAAGACCTTTCAATTCTGATGTTTTATGACAACTTTCAGGTATGATATTTTGAGTTCTTCATGTTTTCACTCCAATATTTTCCTAGACTCCTGTATATTGCTAATGATACATTGACTGAGCATACTCAAAACCAATATATCTATAAAAGCTTACAATTTGAAGAATACTAAAGCATTATAAATACTTGAATACTATATTGCAATGATTTGTCATGATCACCATGTAATATATGGATGTGGATTCATAGTGAAAAACACAAGAATATTAATAGTCTTATACCACATAAACATAAACAAGCCATCAACACATCTGTTAATACAACAATACAACAGTTATTGTACTGTTGTATTGACAGATATGATGCTTACAATTTAAAGAATACTAAAGCATTATAAATACTTACATACTATATTGCAATGATTTGTCATGATCAACAAGTCAATTAGCAACTATAGTTAATCACTTGGAATGATTTCTCATTGACAACTTGAACACTAAAATTTCTCTGCATGCCTATGAAACAATGATTGCTAATTGTTCATGTGGACTGTGTGGCTTCTGTTACATCTAATGTGTTTATTAAACATCCAACAACTGCCATATTTTTACATAATTGGTCATACCAAAACCCAACCATATATATCACGTTACATAAGTCATACATAATTGGTTTCTATCTAAATTAATTACAACGACACAACATAATGCAGTGCCAATGTAGTTCCAATATTTACTTCACAAAACACAGGGCGTCATCGAAAGTACCGACAAACAATCAGAAACATGATAGCATTCATACAGATTCAATTCAGAACAACATACATACCTGTGAAAAGAAATAGAAGAAGCACTTTGGAGA
This sequence comes from Erythroxylum orinocense, assembly GCA_025531955.1. Classification (NCBI taxonomy): domain Eukaryota; kingdom Viridiplantae; phylum Streptophyta; class Magnoliopsida; order Malpighiales; family Erythroxylaceae; genus Erythroxylum; species Erythroxylum orinocense. The sequence goes on from JANZLX010161370.1 coordinate 6,417, forward strand.
CAACTAATGAGGCTCTCGGAAACAATGCAACCTATCACCGATCAACAACAACCCAAGATTCCTACACAAAAACAAAAAAACATGTTTAAAAATTGGAAAGGAAATCAGAGAATTATGGAAAACCCAACAAATATGCCCAAAAAACCTCTCAGCATTCTCGTATAAGAAAAAAAATTAACCAAACATCCAACAACTTGAACAGCTACAACCGAAGGTATCCACAGATGACAAATCCACATGTGCAAACACCCAAACCTCCGAAGGTCTCCATTTCCCACAAACATCCTCCATTTCTGACTCCAAAATAGAATAGAATAAAGAACAATACTAGGTGGACCAAATTCGCACAACTACAGAAATGAAGACCTTTGGAGGCGGCGTCGAATGTATCGGAAATACCCCAACTTACCAGTGGAAGACGAGTCCCAGCGTGCGAGAGTGTTGGCCACCGTGCGACAGAGAAGCGTTCAGATAAGCCCAGCATGCGAGAGAGGAGTGAATCTAGGAAGATGAGAAGGGGGCGTGCGAGGGAGGAGTGAATCTGGGCAGATGGGAAGGAGCTCGTGCGAGAGAGAAAGAAGGAGGAGTATCAGAGGATAGGGGTAACAAAAGAAAAAGACATCGTCTTTGTTCCGGAGACAGGGACAAATGATTTCTGTCCTCCGGTTTTCGAGAGGACATAAATTTGTGTCCCTGTCCTCCGGAGATAGAAGACACAAACACAGGGACATAAACTAAACAATCACAGGGACAAGATTTCTTTGTCTTATCCATTGTCCCTACTCACGGGGACAATAACCAAATATTACGTAACTGGGGAAGAGGACGAGTAGCGGGCTGAAGATTAGCGGAGAATAAGCTTTAGTAAACAACAAACAATGTCGTGTAGTAAGAGTAGGGATCCAGAAATGAAGTCGTTTCTTTTGTGTTAAGAGTATGGTTTCTATTCGTAGACCATAAGCTGTTGTTCACTTTCTTGTTCTGAGCTCATTAACCATTTAACAAATGAGTATTTGTTAGCCCCATTGCATAGTGCAGGTAACCTGTTTCATGACTTTTGGCAATCGAAATGCCTTACAAAGTCTACCTCCACTTGCTTTATAATTATTAGTTGCTAGTGCAGATAGAGAGCTTAGAATTTGGTTTCAACAATTATGGAGTCCAACTCTTTATTTGAACCTTCCCACATTTTGTACTTTGTATCTATTGAACACATAGCTATCTATCAAAATTTGAGGAAAAGTGTTCCAAAAGAGGCCAAATTTGATGGTACTTCAGTAAATTCATGAGATGATAATTTTGCATGTAAGCAGAGACTATCAGATGGTTATAAGTCTAGAATTTTAGAAACGTATAATGCACAATTACTTTTTAGAATTAAAGAGTATGTATCTATAGGTTTTGTTATGAATGGTTAAGATGTGTAAGTGAATATTTTTAAATTTAAAATTTTGGAGGCAAAAATTAGAACTATATGATGTAAGATAGAATTTTGTAAAGAAAGAGAAAAAAAATAGGTGAATATTTAAATAAGATTAATAAAATTGGAAAGGAAAAATTGACAATCTTAACAGATGAAGTAAAATTCGTTATAATATTTTAGTAAAAAATATAATAACTACAAATTTTGATATGAATTAAAATAAATCAATGAAAATTTTAAAAAAATTGGCCAATTAGTATGTGAATTAAAAAGAAACTAAGGATACATCTATGGGATAAAGATTTAGAATGATGAGTAATGCCAACCCCTCAGCTAGAAGTTACTCGAGATTCTCTACCACATATTTGCGATATCTCAACATGTTAATGCAAAAATCTAGTTCTGAAAACAATAAGAGATCTATCTACATCTACACGCCTCTATAAAATGAAGTTTTAAGACTTTAGTATGAACCTTTCTGTAACGACGCTCTAGTGCTGCAATGGTAAATTTTCAATTTTTGATGTAGGATTATCTATTTTTTAATTCTATTTTTGGAACCTTTATAAATCACAGTTAACATTTCGGCTCACCTAAAATTTCTGTGGCAAAATCAAGAATGACCTATGTCTTATAATGTTTAGTTTATTACATTATCAAATCATATTTTTACAATTACTGTCAGAATTCCTGAAAAAATCGTATATTAAAATACAAAGACTCGAGCTCATACTAGGTGAAAAGCTCTTCACAAGTCAACAGTAGGATTCCTTTACCCTTCTTTTGATTATATTGCTCCCACTTGTATCAAGTTTGATAATAATTGTAGACCAAGTTTCTGTAATAATGTATATGGGCAATTTTGAATCAATAGAGGAATCCAAACAAGATTCCCATATAGCTAAAACTAGTCAGGACAAAAATAAGCAAAACCTTATCAAATTACTCCTAAAGTTTGTGTATATCACCTAAGCTTTATCTTTATATGGTCCATCCACTGAAACAAGTTAATTAGAAAACAAATTACATATTTCTTCCCTTTATCTGTAAACTTAAGTGAAGGAAAATGTGTGGGCAGTACCTTTTGAGTAGTGGTGAACTGTGGAAATGATAAGATAATTCAATTTCATTCAAATAGGACCTCTCCAATAGGGAGGGTCATGCTCTGTGTTGCGTTTCATGTACAAGGAGCTATAACCTACACAGACTTATTCATATAATAAATCTCTAATGCAATGCCAAATGCCAACACAAGAAGGTAACACATCATCACCTGATTTTGGCACGTGAGCATAATCCATAATCCGTCCATAAAATGCACCTATTTGAGATGAAGTCAAGTTGTTTGTCCAAAATCCATGAATCGTACATAAATTTGTAAACAGTTAGAAACTGATGCTCTCCCTACTCAAAATAGAGACAAACATATTAACATAGGCACTATATAGAAATTGAAAAATGCTACGAAGACAGAGTAGCTGTAGAAATGAAGTTACAATGACAATACATCAAACTAAGGTTTATCTTAAAAAAATACCTTATGCGACATACCGATGGAATGATCATTGCTACGAAGGGGAAAAGGCTGGAATAACCAATATAAGAAACAAATCTTAATTCTAGTCTTTCTAAAACCTCCCATAATATTTCTCGAGTTGAGTACGAACCTTCTGTATGTGTTTCTTTCCAACTTAAACACACCTGATAGTTCAAACCAATATTTAACATAAGAGAGAAAAATTCAGTAATAAGGTTTTGTTGATCACAACTTTACAAGGAAGTTATGCTTTTAGTAGGTGAGCCCCATTTATCAAGAAATGGTAGGACATTTTAAACATTAAATAGACAGCTTTAAAATATGCTCAAGATACTAACAACATATTAAATCAATCTTGGTCAAGAGCTAACTATCCATGCGATACTTTATGTGCATCAGTACAGATAAGAAAATATTAACAAAGCTAAATTAAAAGATTCAATCTAGTATAAGAAGATCAATAACACAAGTAAAGAATATGCAAAATCAACTGAAGTTATATTAAAACAACAAATAGATGCCATATAACCCTGACATCCAATTAATTTGAAGGTTCAACTCAAAGTAGAGAGACGATGAACTACAGGCCTACCTTTTATGTGTGGCTAGAAAAATCAAAATAACCTCCATTTGCAGGATCAAGATGCATTTAGTAAAATTTGAGTTGTGTATCAAAAATGAATAATCATAAGCGTAGAATTAATTGTTCGACTTAATACAAGAGACTCATTAATTTGTTACTTCTAACTATATGTTGCACCAATTAAATAACATTAAGGATATGGAATAAATGAGACGCAACTTGCTACAACATGCTTAAGACTGAATAACCTGAGTTAGGATTTCAAAGTATGCGAGTATCTTAGCTGTCAAACCGTAATCCTGCATTAATGAAGATTGTTAAGGATCATCAAACAAAAATTTATTCTATGTAACATACCTGGATTCTTTTATTACCTCCTTAAATTTGCTTTCTTCCATTACCATCCGCGATATTGAATGCATGCAATTTGCAGTAAGATCAATATAACTATCTTCCTTATTTGGATGTGAAGCACGTGGATAGTTATCCAACCCTAAAAGAGACTGTCTAGCTATGAAAGAAACAATGTAGGCATTATTAAGACTTCTTCATTGAAGGAAAGTAAATTTAAAAAATCTTCATGGCGTCAATAATTAAGATATGAATGTGGCCATCAATTGTTTGAAGTTAGTTGCATATACTTTAAAAGGAAAAACTTGTGAAAACAAAAATAGTTTGAGGTTGTTGCTATGAAAACAAAAAACAACAAAAATGGATGCAGAAAAAACCTTAGGATTTAGTTCATGAGTTTTCATACTATCTCCCCCGTACCAAAAATAGGCACTTATCTCCTTTCCTGGTTCATGGAAGTGATAATGAGAAATAAGACAAGGCAACAGGCTAGTTAAGCCTCCACAAATGCATCATTTCAGAAAAGGATACATTAGAGTATATGCCAGCTGTGGTTAACACATGTCCATGTGCAACCTCTAGCGATCATGAATATTCACATGAGCATCCTATAGCCTAAATATCTCCTGGAACTATATTTTCTAAAAGTAGAGAAATGTGCAAACAATAGAATACCTAACTATATAGTATTAAACCACTAGAATCAAGCTTGAAGATGAACAAAAGCCTTACCTAAGAAGGAAATAATATCATTTCTTTCAGAAGGAGTGAATTTATTTATCTCTACTCTGTCGATTAAATCTGGAAGATTGGGAGTTTCATATCATAAGCCTGATGAGCATGTTACTCAAATGCTTCATATGGAAGCTATGTAACAAAGAACCAGCAGTGATTCTTATCCATTAGAAATGTCGTAATGAATAATGAATGGACTCAAATATTTCAAGCAATTAGATGTAGGATACTTAGGAGCACCACAACCCAAAAGATATAAAGAATGAGGTCACTCTGTGGGTAGTTTTGGACATAAGATTACAACATTTCATGTATTAACAAAGCTTTTGTTGGTCTTTTGGATTCATAATCCTGCTCTTCAGAAATAACTAGGGTATATTTTGGGTTACTTTAGAATTCATTATTTCTCCTACGAGATTTTTGTTTCATTTGATATGAGAAATTTTCAACATCATTAAACTTTCAAAATTCAGTCCCAAAATAAAATGGTCAATAAAATAAGTGAAAGAAAATCATACCATGGATATCCAAAAACAATGTTGGGGGATTCCCATTAGTTGGATGTTGTAGAACAAATTCTTCTAGAATCTTACCACAGTTACATTATCACAGTTTTTATGACAAACATATAACCAAATACATTTTTAATTATGAAAAGAAGACAGAATTATTTTTTCATAAACTTACAAGTTCAGCACCTAAAATTTGCTCGTGTGGAATCCAACCATCAATATTCATCAAATCTTACCAATGCCATATGATGTCCAAACATATGCTAATGTCCCAATGCTCGCTCATAGATGCCCTAACAATATCAATTAGCCTGATAACTTGTAGTTATCCATCAATCAAACATTGAAATTTTGAATACCATCCATAAATGAATTAGTAAAGAAGACATAAAGAAAATTGAAAAAGATGAAGGGAAACCAACCAAATCAAGAGTTGATGAAAACCTTCATCCTATAGAAACCCCTAAGAAAAAAAATGTTCAACTTAGAACAACTGTGTAAAGCTTAGCTGGCCAATAAGTAAGAAAATTGTTGTGAACTTTCTGCTACAAGGAAACAGGATACACTGCATGACTTTTCATATAAACAGATTGAAAAGATGATAGTTCTTAAAGCTTCACTACTACCTGAGCAAACAACACATTTTACCATGATAACACATAATGTGCTAATAAATTAACATTGGAGTAATAGTTCATAGTAATCGACGAGTCGTAATGAAGAAAGACCTAATGTTACAGAGTTTTCTGATAAAATTTTATAGTTGCTAGTTGTCATGTACTCCTCATCTTTTTATACATATGAATTAGAAATTCATTACAATTCTCTCAATTACAGAACTTTCACAAATAAACTGATTTATAATTTTGATCATTAAAATTTTCTAAAGGATAAGAGGGAAAGAACTTCAAATATTTTGTTCAAAAGATTTACTACTTCAATTTATATGAAGAACACAAGCGAAGAATACAATATCTTCCAAACACTTTAGCAAGAACTAAACAATGTAGAATAGAAAAAAAATTAATAAGTAAAATAGCGAATCAAAGTATAGTCTTGCAGCTTTGATATCTAGCAATTTGGTTTCAATCATTCCCTAAGCCACTCTAAGATCTGCCTAGCAATTGAAATATATATGAAACTTAAGTCCAATGCAAAAGAGTGAAATTGAAAGTTTACCTAAAGACGTGAACCATCATCGAACTACTTCACATAAAACTCTAAGACACAGACATGCAAATTAGCACAAACACTAAGTGACAGAAACCATCATAATAGGATGTAAAAGGATATTGTCTATTACCAAGGGTTGCCTCCTGGTCCTGAGTAAACAAGGAGTCAAGGAAAGAAAAGCTATAAGTATCCATTTTGGTATAGCAAATAGAATCTATAATTCTCCTTACAAACTTTAGCAGCTCATCTGAATTTAGAACACCTTTCAAAATAGGCAGAACTTCCTAAGACAATTAAGTACCTCCTAGTAAAGAAGACTATTCTAACTCAATAGCTATAATAACAATACAAGGAAAGAAATGAATGCGATGGGGAATGACCATTGACTTCTTAATGTAGATACTATTTTATTCATATAAATGTAAAGTAGAGTACCTTTTTCTGACATTTCAAGCAAGACTCTATCACACTTTATTGAAGACAGTATCCTTCTAAAATGAACTTCCTAAATAACTCAGGACATTTGTCTATCAATTTTTTTATAGCGATACTTCTAAAGTTGTAACATAAAATGAGCACTTTTACTTTAATTCTTAGACTACGTGATAATAAATGCCAAATTTTCTAAATTACTAGAACTTTATATATTTTATTTCTTACAAAATTTTTATCAGAATTTGAATGAAGAAGTTACTACAAAAGTTTAATCCTTAAGCTTGATTAGTTTTTGTCTCATCGTGTGTTGCTTTATTAATATCTGATTTGTATAGTGAGTTTAAAGTTTATAAATTAGGAAGGTGTTATTTTTATGAGTCCAAAAGAATAATCAATTGCTTTGAATAAAAAAGTTTATAACTATCATCTAACCATTCAATTCTAAAGCTTAAAGAATTGGATTACCCACAAATAGTTAAATATTATTGTATCGTGCATCTTCACACAAAGTACAAACAAGATCACAATGAATAAACAAGGGTAATGTAGCTTGAACTAAAGACCTCCTATTCATAAAGATTTTAATACTATGTGAAATAACCATTCAAACTTAAAAGCTTAAGATGTTGGAAACACCCTAAAAGTGAGTCAAAAAATATCAGAATAATGAGCAAAACTCAACCAGTAAGGTTTATATACAAGCTTTAAATGGAGAAATTTTAAAATCTAGATATAAAAAAACAAATCAGCATGCACAAGTGAGGGATTAAATGGCAAAGATAAAATTTGCAAGCTTCATTAGCCAGCGCATCATGCTCATCACTTGGAACATTAAGTAGCAGAACATAAATAAAATGGTGAATGAACACTTTAGGATTCATATTTTAGGTTCCCACTTACCAAAGTCTCAAATTTTAATTTCAAGCCTGTTGCAACCCATGTGGGATTCATCAAAGATTTCAGGATTTCATGGAGCTCAAGAGTTTATATGTAGCGTTCCCTTACCATAGAGTACCCACCGGGACGCCCATTGTCATTCCGGTACATATCTTACGATAATAGACCACTATTGACAACTACTACTAAACTCCCCATGGCATCATAATAATAAAGCAGTAATAAGAATTTGAAAACTTTTTAAAACCAAACTAGATTTCATTTCATTCACTCAAAATTCAGAAATTTACAAACTGTCAGTATTTTCAGTCTGTACATGTTTCAAAACACTGTACACTAAGTACCATACAGTAATGTATAAAGAACAGATCTAACTATAAGTCTCCAAAAGAAAGCCCAGCTGACCGACCCTTGAGCCATCGCTTCTTTCGCCAATCCACAGTACACGGCTCTACAGTCCTGAGGGAGCTATCTGTTTACACTTAAGCCTGAAAAATAGATTGCAATTTTGGATGAGTTTGCGAACTCAATGAGAAACCATCATCGATGGTTCT
>JANZLX010161392.1:0-14613 GCA_025531955.1 Erythroxylum orinocense
AATTATAAAATAATCAATGAATTATATCTATTATTCTTATTATACTACAGGGGCATTTCCGTCATTAACACTATTTTTTGTTCTGTCCCTGACAACCAAATACATTTTGTACTCAGGACGAAGACAAAAATCTCTGTTCTGTCCACCGCAATCAAACATCTTACTGTCTTCAATTCTTGTTCTGTCCCGTCCTGTCCTGTCCCGTCCCGTCCCATCCCTATCTGCTGAAGACGGTAACCAAAAGCTGCGTTATATTTTATACCAAATTGTTCATTCTAAACTAAGTTGATCATTGACAAGTAGGCACTGACCTAATGACTACTCTAGTCTGGAGAAGTGAGTGATTGTATAAAAGGTCTCCCTCCTTTTTGAGAAATGAGTGATTCTGCTTCATATAGGCTCATAGAAAAAATCTTTTCCCGAGTAAGGATCCAGATCAACTATTCTAGAAATTATATATTATATCTATCTTAGCGTTTGCACATTAACCCTTGTGGTCTTTTCTTTCTGGTTTTTTGTTCCTTTTTTCCTTTTACTATCATGTCTTATCATCAGCCAACCAAGACGTTGATTAACTAAAAGGCCATGGCCAAACCTTTTCTTGACAGACTTAAGAATGGACAACTATAATGAATATACCCCACAAGCCTGAAATGAATCCTATGGAAAACACATCCAATAGCACTAAAACAATTTAGTTCGAGTAACTACAGGACCAATTAACATTGTGCAGATATTTGCAACTGTTGGTAACAGAAATTCATATAAGAACAGTTTTAGTCAATCCAATGTCTATGTACTAAATCACTGTATGACAATGCATATGTTTTAGAAAGATATATTGCTTGAAAAAAGTTCAAACTCTTTCTAGTAACATTTCTAAATAATAAAGTTTTTCATTCATTAATTTTGATACATGTCCTCCTTGCTTTGCTAATTCATAGATGTGAGCTTTCTCTGATAGAATATCGAAATAAGATTTGATTCTGATTGCAACGGAATAATTAAAAAAATTTTCGTATTTTGATTTCCGGAAAACTAATATCAGTTTGATTATATAAAATGGTTAACGCATAAATCATAATAAAACATGAATTTTAATATGTTCCTTAATATGAAGCTTAATCATATTCTTGTCATATCCCTATAATTGTTTCTAAAATCAATCCACCTCAACTACCATAGACACATAAGTATCCAACAGGTTAAGAAAATTTTGTAACTCTTACAAAGGGGGTTAAGCAAGAAGTACTAGCTTCATTAAAGCTTAAGACTATTTATAATAAGTTTTTGGATATTTTAATAATTTAATTAAAATTAAATTCTAATTTCAATTAAATAATTCTAATTAAATATCAATTACGTCCAAATAAGATCCAACATCTCATATTGATTATTATTTATTAGATAGGGTTAATTACAAAAAATTCCAAACTTTACTCAATTTTACAATCATAGTATAAACTTCAAAAAGTAGCAATAAAATGCTCAAACTTTTATTTTTTTCAATTCTAGCCCGATGTTAGTTTCTCCGTTAAGTTTGCTGATGTAACTGGCCACATGTTTAGAAATCCTAACTAATAATACTTGTCAGCTAAAATTAACACAACAATTGTTGACTAATGAAATGATGTCGTTATTGAACATAACTGAATGACGTCATTATTGAAAAATGACCTAAATTAGATTGTTGAGGCAACTCTCACCCCCTCTGTTTTCAGTTTACGTAGCCTCATCCCTTTCTTATTTGTTTGCTCTATGAATGCCCTCAACTTTTAGACACCCTAAGCTACTCTCGTATCTTAGTACATAGCACCAATAAGCTCTTCGTTTTCATATCGTTTTCTCAACACCTTTAACCCTTTTCGCATCACAGGAAGCTCATTTTTCTCTTACATCACATTCATCCATGTGAAAGGTTTTTCTTACAATTGGGGATTTGCTACTTCAACAACCTTGAATTACTTCTCTTCTAAAGTTCTTATTTAACATTTCAGAAGAAGAAGGTGATAATCAAGGTAGACAATGCTTTCCATTGTTTCGTAATATTAAGATTGGTTTTCAAACTAGATAGTGAAATCTCTTCCTTCTTTATGATTGCAGGCTTTAGTTTTTATTGTAGATATTGTTACATCTATAGTGTCTCAATTATTGTCTTAGGTAGCACAGGGATTTAGAAATTTGTTTTGATGGAGATCCCCAAGTTCTTTATTGTAAAATACAAAGATAGGTGCCCTAGCATGATTATTAGGCTTTTTTTTAAAATCTGATGTTGCTATTTGGGAATAATCTTTGCTACTTATAGAATCTGATTATGCTTTTCCAAGCAAAATAGGTCTCTGGTCCCTCCAACGATTATACCTTTTTTTAATGACCTTTAAATATGGTAAACAATGTCACCCTATTTATCTTTTCACAATTTTGTTCTTAGTGATCTATTATTAGATCTAATCAAAGGTGTTGCTACTGGAATGATATGTAAGTGACTAGAATTCTGCAATAATTACAAGTGCTTTTAATCTAGTAATTAAATCATCTTATCTACTAATTAAATATTTGTATGATGATATTGAAACAAGATAAAGAAAAATAGGCAGAAATAAAGTATATGTAGCTTTTGTTGTTTGTACACCTGATATATATTTGACATAGGAAGAGTGTCAAGGTGTTGTTAATAGATTCAAGGGTGCTATTTATTGTTCTTTTAATAATTTATGAAGGATATGTTACTAATTTTGTTAAGAGAGAGCATTATGTTCAACGGTAAAATAATTTTAATATATATCATTTGTTATATGTGATAATTTAATTGGATTCAATTATAATTAATATTGTAATTTTTATATGTAATACATATTTTAATACTTATTGCTCTAATTATAACGAGAAGATGAAGTTAAGAATATCAAATGCTAAGTCTAACATTAGTCAACATTTTTATTAATGCATCAATACAAAAGTAATATTTCAATTTTTTTTTTAGCAATGCCATTTGTATAAATTCATGTTAATCAAAATTGAGATTGAAGGTGTCTTGTAGGTAATTGGTATTTGTAAAAGAAATGAAAGTTTGTTATATTTAGAAAATATGTCAAACTTGTTTTGTGCGTTGGGGTAAGAGTCTTGTTCGAAAGATGTGTTGTTGTTTGCAAGAAGTAAGTATATGAAATAATATATCTACATAATGCAAATTTGTTATAAGTCTTAATATTTCTATTTATATCTTTATTTTGTGGGTCCTATGTAATTTCATAGCTTGGGCATCGGATGTAAGTATGACAAAAAAGGAGACATTATAATAGTTAAAAGAGCAAATGCAGGACTGAGACTCTTTTTTTTTCAGTCACCTGCCACCATAATATTAAGTTGTTATATTTACCTTGGATGTTCTCTATCTCTCTCTCTCTCTCTCTTGCCCCCTCTCTCTCCTTATTATTTCTCGATTATTAATTAACAACTTATTATGAGGTACAAACAAATGCATGATTATTTTAAAGATTTAAAAATGAGTTGAACCCATCATAATATTCAGTTGTTATGTTTACTACCGAAAGTAGGTGCATAGCTTCGGAAAGCTATTACAGTGTGTATAGCTTTGGAAAGCTATTACAATGTGTATATCTTTAAAATGAACCTTATTCATCGAAATTCATCCTATATCTTTAGAATAAACACTTTCTTCATTGAAATTCTTTCCATTACCTCTAACCTCATTGACAACGTTGTCGCATTCAAACCCAATATGTAAAGTCTTCGCACATCTCCTCTCATTTGTTCTTGCAAAAACATATCCTTCATCATTAGTTTCAAATAACTCATCATCAACTAAATCATCTCTAGAATCACTATCCTGTATAAAAAAAAAGTCCCCATCTTGCTCCAATTGAATTTGGAACTACCCCTCATCATTATTATCCAATTCATTTTCTTCACCGTCTATTGTAGGACGCTCATAACCATGATTGTAGTAGATTTGAACATTGTGATAATTCAAATCTTCCATTTGTTGGAGCATAGCCAACATTTCCTTCTCATGGTGTAAGCTTAACTCCATCAAGCTTCTCATCGATTCATGTGAAAATTTGTAGAGCATAGATATTACTCTATGTCCTTTATCTTTGAAAATTTCTTTTATAACTAGCATGCTAAGTTCATCAATACCCATATCCTTCTTCCTTTTAATCTTCCCCCCCAACATATTTATTATCATGCCTTTCCAACACTTATTGTGTCAAGATTCTATTGCTTTTAATTACCTTTATATCTTGATTTTGGTTACAAATTCTTGTGATTTATTCCAAATGAGAGATAAATTGAATGAAAATTGTGTGAATATTGCATGATGTTTGTAGCACCCCGATCCCGCAAGACCCGAACCCGATATTGTGGGTGATATCCGAGTCCGTGCCTCACGATATCGGGTTCGGGTCTTGCGGGATCGGGGTGCTACAATGTTAATTGAATTATTTTTTGAATTTTGCATGAACAATTTAAGTTCAAGTCACTTTGATTGAAAGGAAAAAAAAAAGAGAAGAATATAATAATAAGAATGTCACCACCTGCATGATGGTGACTAAAGTGTCACTAACTTATGCACGCTGGTGACACTTTAGTTACCATCGTGCAAGCTTATGCACGGGGGTGATCAACAAATTCCCATGCACTCCTTTAATCTGCTTGTGTTATTATGTGGCAGCTGTAGTTTGAAGGGGCATGAAAACCTAAATCTAAATGAGGCTACAAATAGAAAGGATAGGAGGGTGGCGGCGAGATCATTCATTCCATTTTACACTCTTCATACTCAACAAACCAGAGGCATTTGAGGAAAGAGAAAATAGGGAGAAATAGGGAAGAAGAGAAGAGAATAGAGAGAGTCGGTGAAGAAGAGAGAAACATGGCACAAAGTTGGAAGCAAAACCAAGCCTTCGACTATCTATTGAGAACAAGCTAAACCAGAAGGCAAGAGCTAATGTAGGAAGCTTGAGAGGGGTAGGAGACCACCACACCTCATTCACCCGATCTCTGTTGGCTTACTTTGTTATTAATATGTTATAGTGTTTCTTGTTTATTTACTGAACTTATTACTTTTTAGCTTAACTGATTGTTACTTTGTTATCCTTTCATAGTTTATTTAGTATTCACTATTTAATTCTTGCATTAATACTTTTGTTAACAGTCACATGGGATTGAATGGAGATGATGAACTGTGTTTATGCTATGTTGGGCTAATCTCTTTTTCTTGAGAATTCATGTAGCTATTTTTGTTGGCTATGTATGATTGAGCCACAAAATTTTTTTTTCTTATTTATTTAAGTGGTTTCTAAGCTAAATGGATGTAATAGAATGACAAAACTTTGTATCAATTTGGTATTAAACGAAGGACCAAGAGGAGAAATTTATTACAGATCAAGAAACTATGGACGCTTAGGTTAAGAACTAGAAATATATTAACTTAAGTGGTAATTAGTAGTTGGGTTTCCATAATTAATTCCGATGATAATTGGTTGAATACGAAAGTTAGATTAGTTCATTATTCGAGTTTATTTAGAACCCAACTATTAATTTTGGTAAAACAAATTTCCAATCATTTTCTCTTAATCATGCATAAGGGATTAAATTAGTGAAGTTAATTCTCAAAAGTCTTCCATGTCGATTAATCAATTCCTCTTTGCTTCCAGTTACTTTTGTTTACTTTTCATTCTATTTTGTGATTTTCATTAAAGTCTTTGCTCAATAAATCAGGATAGAATGTTTAGGATTGCATCTGTTTTTATTTTTGCTTTTATTCAAGTTTAATTTAAGTGAACCAATTTCACCTCCATGAGAGACGACCCTAGGTAATCACTATAACTACGTCGTATACTTGCGAGTAGGATGGCCTAGGTAATTTTTAGAACTTTTTGGGCTCAACAAGTTTTTGGCACCATTGCCTGGGATATGTTTAACATTTAAACTTAAATTAGTTTTGATTGCTTTTGTTTGCTAAAGTGCTTTTGATTGTTTTTGTTCATGCATTCATGTTTTATTTTGTTATTTTGTTAACGTGTTTTGTAATTCTCGATATTAATTTAGTGCTTTCCATAATTAGTTGTGCTAGGTAGGAAAACTTTAGTTAGTGAATTCACTTGGTTTATGTTAGGAAGGAGATCTTTAGATAAAAAACCAGTCCTTTTTTATTGATAACATACATCGTATACGATGATTTCAAGGGGACTATGAAGACGATCTTGAGGAACCTAAGAGTAAAGATCAAATTAATAACCAAAAGATGGGTGAAAGGTAGTTAATGATGAAGGAGTATGCTAGAACGGTGATTGGTACTACCACTTCGTGCATACGTTTGGGAGAGGCAGCTAGGAACTATGAAGAGCATCCATTATAACATGCTACCATCGTTCTATGGGGTTTCTAATGAAGACCCTTTAAACTTCATTTGAAAATTCTATACCACTCTCCAAACCTTTCTATTGGATGGATTAAATAAAGATCAACTTAGAATGAGATGCTTCCTATACACATTGAAGGATCGGGCTAAGGCATGGTTGATGACCCTTCCTTCTGAATCTTTGGCTACATGGGAGGAGGTGTACAACAAATTTATGAGAAAATTCTATTCCCATTAAAAGACATCTGAGTTGCACACCAAGATAGCTACCTTCACTCAAATGGAGGGAGAGCTATTCCATGAGGTGTGGGAGCGCTTCAAACTTTTGCTAATCAAATGTTCACACCATCACTTCCCACTTCATATGGTAAACCAATTCTTTTATGATGGGTTAACGTAACAGTGCCAGTATATAGTAGACAATGCAGTAGGAGGAGTTGTAGGAGAGAGGACGGCTGAAGAAGCACATGAAATCTTCAAAATGTTAGGGGGCTAATTCCCAATAAAAGAGCATTAGAGGAAGAAGAGTTAGAGTTTATGAAGTGAGCTCAAATCAAGAATTGGCTACGTAGTTAGCTGAGTTGACAAGGCATGTGAAGATGTTAACTACAAGGCCACCCCAAGGCGTTCCAAATCAAGAGGTGTGTGGTATCTGTGGAACTTTGGTCATGGAGATAATGTTTGCTCGTATTCTTGTGAGCCTTTTTGCAAATGGGGAAGAACAAGTGAACTCACCCAACAGTTTTCAACTAAGGGAGTGGAATGATCTGTACTTAAACACCTACAACTCTCATTAAAGAAACCATCCTATATTTTCATGGAAGACCAACAATCCATTAGTACAACCCCAACCACAATACCAAAATTTTCAAAAGCCAAATTATTACCAAGAGCGATCCTCACTTCAAAACCCACTAAGCAAGCCTTCTTTGGAGGAGAGCCTGAATTCTTTATCCAGTTCACAACTTAAAATCAAGAAATGAACAACAAGAGGTTCAATTCTTTGGAGGCATATGTGAAGATGATTAAGATCCAAATAGGGCAACTCGCTACTCAAATACATAACAATCAAAAAGGAAAGTTCAACCCGAGCAAGCCCAAACAATTACCATTATGAGAAGTGGTAAAGTGCTTGACAATTTGTTGAGTTTTCTTCTGAGTTGTCTGATATTGATAATCAAGATAAGGAAAGCCTCTCCAAAGAAGAAGATGAGTAGAATGAGAAAAAAAATGGGAGAAACTCTTCAGGTCACATTTAAAAGTGTGAACAATTTTAGCATAGCACCAAGGACAATGAAGGACAAAAGCTGGACAAGGCGACAGATCCTTATCGACCACTAATTCCATATCTAAGTTGCCTTAAGGAATCAAAACAAGATGAGCAGTTTTCTTATTTATATCGCATTCTTTCTAAGGTTAATATTAATCAACCCTTGTTCGATGTCATTAGGAACATTCTGGCTAGATGTCATTAGGAACATTCCGGCTTATGTCAAGTTCTTCAAAGAACTAAACACCAAGAAATGAAAGTTTGAGCCTCAAGAAAAGATGCTAGTTTCAGAATTAGTATGTGCAAATTTGTAGACGCTTTTAACCCCCAAATTGAAAGATCCAAGATGTTTTATCGTGCAAAGTATCAATGTGTAATAGTGATGAGGTTAAGGGAATGCTTGATCTTAGAGCAAGCATAAATCTTATGCCTCACTCTATATTTGAGAGATTGGATCTAGGACTGATAAGACCTACAAACATGTGCTTGCAATTAGCTAATAGGTCAATCTGTTATCTAAAAAGAATAATGGAAGAAGTGTTGGTGAAAGTTGGAGGATTGATTGTGCCTATAGACTTTGTTGTCCTAAACATAGAGGGACTAAAAGAGAAAGAAAAGGAATACTCCATACTTCTAGGGAGGCCTTTTATAGTCACTACCAACACTTTGATTGATGTGAAGAATGGGAAATTGACCATGACAGTCTTAGGAGAAACAATAGAATTTTCAATCTTTAATGTTGAACCTATTCCTAATTCTACTGTTTCAAAACACTGATCTTTTGTTGATGAAGTTAATGCTGCCAATTTTGATTTCGCCTTGTAGGAAGAAGAAGAAAAGAAGCTGGACTTGGTTAAAGAGATTGATGAATGCTACCAATTGCTAACGGATGCAGCTGAGGAAGTGTTTGGAAAACTCTTGGAGACAGGAGAAAATGGTGGAATCAATCACTCTGAGTGACCTACCTTGAGCATGACCATTGACACGTCCAGCTACAAGATGTTAAATAAGCAACCCATTTAATTTATGTTTGTTTTTCAATTATCTGTTGGTTGTTATTTTTCTTAGTGAACCTTAACTTAGTTTATTTTCTTTGTGTGCGCAAGCTTACTCTTCTGTCTCTTCTATCTGTTTTCCTTATAATTGTTCTTCATTCCTTGATGTGGTACACCAAATTCCATGCTCGATCAATGTAATGATCACCCCAACATTTGTATCATATTTCTATCCCTTTCTTTGTTGCTTACTCGTTTAATTTCTTTTAGTTTTAATCTTTGTCCTTGTTTGTGTTAATTTTTGTCTTTTGTCTTAGACCCTTGTTTTACTTTTCTTTTTTATCACATTAGAAATAGTGTGATGCTTAAGTGTAGGGGGTGTTAGTAAAAAAAATCATTATTTGTGTATAGTGTGTTTATTTTTTCCATTTAATATTTAGAGATGCATGATCATTAAATGAACTCAATCGGGATTAGAAATGCATAATATGATTGAATGAGTATACTTGCATGCTTAGATTGATCAACTTGGATTTTGATTAAAAGAACATTAGTTCATTGTGATAGATGAATGACACCTTCTTTGGTAAGAATTTGTGCCTTTTTGAACTATGAAACACCAAATTCAAGTATTCTTTACCGAGAGTGTTCTTTTATAACTAGGAAACTCTAGAACTTGCCTGCAAATACTAGTCGAGATCACTTAGTCTTATGCAAATGTTGAAATGATGAAGGAAACTAAGATTTTCCCCTTTTACTTAAATAGCCACCATGATGTTACTTTTAGTGAAACCCCTCTGAGCTTAACATGAAACATTTTCTTTCTTTAAACACAAAATATGAATCTTGACCTTAATTGATTTACCTCTTCATTGTACCTACCATAAGGCAAGTTGAGCATTTGAATGTGTATGATTGGGTTTAGGGAATAATTGTTTGAACAAGTATGGGGGAATCATAGCATATATTTGGCTTTTAAGTTAGGAATGGGTAGGGCTTTAATAATTTGTATCTCTTCTTCACATTTTTCTCTTCTAAACTTGATCTTGTTCTAAAAAGAAAAAGAAAATATAGTAAAAAAAGAAAGAAAGAAAAAGGGGAAAAAGAGGTAAAAGTATAAAAAAATAGAAATAGAAAAAAAGGAAGGAAAGAAGATGACCAAAAAATGAAAAGAAGAGGAGAGAAGTAAAACATAGGAAGTGTTAATTTTGTTAAATGAGAGGAAAGAATTGAGTGTTTTATGGTTTATTGTTTTGTATTATTTTAAATGCTCAACTTGTGTTGTAGTTTTAAACTACGCTTTTTCTTTTTCCTGCCTTTAGCCTGACCTCGTTAAAACAAAAATAAAGACCTTCGGATTGACGTTTGTGTATAATATGAGTGGTAGAGATTGGATTAGTAAGCAAAGCTATGGTAGATGCCTTACATGAAAAGAATAATGAGTGAATATTTACAACCCTTAAATGCTTGAGAGAATGGAAAGTGGAGTGAGTGTCTGTCACGCTTGTTAATGGTCGTTTAGTTGAAGTACTTGTTAATTTTGGCTAAGCATGCGAAGAATGGTCTGTTCATGGAATATTATGAGTTTCAAATCCTTAGGTTGTGTTTATTGAAATGATAGTCAACATCCTTGACTATTATTTGGGAAAATTGTTCTTTACATTGTTTATTATTGTATAGTCTAGTGTTATTTATTTTGCTTGAGGACAATCATAGTTTAAGTGTGAGGAAATTGTTGTGTATAGTTTCTATTGCTTTCAATTGCCTTCATATCTTGATATTGGTTGCAAATTCTTGTGATTTGATCTAAATAAGAGATAAATTGAATGAAAATGGTGTGAATATTGTATGCATTTTGATTGGATTATTTTGTAAATTTTGCATGAAAAATTTAAGTTAACGTCACTTTACATGAAAGAAAAAAAAAGAATATAATAATAAGAATGTCACCATTTGCACGATGGTGACATGGTGCCACCACCGTTCATAAGGTGGTGACGACTATAATGTCACCACCATGCATAAGGTGGTGACTAATTAGTCACCACTTGCACTAATAACCACTTGCAAGTGTCACCACCGTGCATAAGGTGGTGACAAATGTGTCTTTAGTCACCACCATGCAAGCTTATGCATAAGGGTGACCAGCCCTCACAGAGGTGACAAACATAGTCAACCTCGTACAAACTCCCATGCAATCCTTTAATCTGTCTGCCTTAATACGTGGCAATTGTAATTTGAAGGGGCATGAAAACCTAAATCTAGATGAGGCTACAAATAGAAAGGATAGGAGGGTGGCAGCGAGATCATTCATTCCATTAAACACTCTTCATACTTAACACACCAGAGGCACTTGAGGAGAGAGAAAATAGGGAGAAAGAAGGTAAGAACAGAAGAGAATAGGGAGAGTCGGTAAAGAAGAGAGAAACATGGCAAAGAGCTTGAAGCAGAACTAAGCCTTCGACCATCTAGTGAGAATAAACTGAAGCAGAAGGCTAGAGCTAATGCGAGAAGCTTGAGGGGGTAGGAGACCACCGCACCTCATTCACCCGATCTTTGTTTGCTTGCTCTGTTATTCATCTATTGCAGTGTTTCTTGTTTATTTACTGAACTTATTACTTTGTTAACTTAACCGATTATTACTTTATTATCTTTTCATAGTTCATTTAGTATTCACTATTTTATTGCTTTAATACTTTTGTTGACAGTAACATGGGACTGAAGTGTATAAAGATGATGAACTGTGTTTATGCTATGATGGGCTAATCTCTTTTTCTTGAGAATTAATGTAGCTATTTTCGTTGACTATGCATGATTGAGTCATACATTTGTTGTCTTATTTATTTATACTATTTCTAAGTTGAATGGATGTAATAGAATGACTAAACTTTACATCATTTTGGTATTAAACGAAGGATTGAAAGGAGAAATTTATTACAGATCGACAAACTATGAATGCTTAGGTTAAGAACTAGAAATATATTAACTTAAGTGGTAATTAGTAGTCGGGTTTCCAAAATTAATTCGGATGATAAATGGTTGAATATGAAAGTTAAATTAGTTCATTATTAGAGTTGATCTAGAACCCAACTATTAATTTTAGTAAAACAACTTTCCAATCATTTTTCTTTAATCGTGCATAAGAGATTAAATTAATGAAGTTAATTCTCAAGTATCTTCTATTTCGATTAATCTATTCCCTTTTGCTTCTAATTACTTCCATTTACTTTTAAATCTATTTTTTGATTTGCATTAAATTCTCCACTCGATAAATCAAGATAGAATGTTTAGGATTGCATCTTTTTTGTTTTTTTTTTGCTTTTGTTCAAGGTTAATTTAAGTGAACCAACTTCACCTTTGTGGGAGATGACCCTGGTAATCATTACAACTACCTCGTATACTTGTGAAGTAACATCCCAGATCACCCCCTTATAGATATTGTCCATTTTGGGCCTTGGCCCAGCCAACCCTCACGGTTTTACTTTTCCATAGGCCTTCCTAAGAGGTCACTCATCCCAAAACTACCCTCACCCGAGCACGTTTAACCTCAAAATTCTGATAGGATCGGGTCCATTAAGCCATGGAAAACGTTTCTGTAAGGGAGAGGTATCCGTACCCTTATAAGGCGTACTTCGTTTCTCTCTCCAACCAATGTGGGATCTCACACTCTCCACCCCCTTAGGGCC
The DNA here is from genome assembly GCA_025531955.1 of Erythroxylum orinocense. Lineage (NCBI taxonomy): Eukaryota > Viridiplantae > Streptophyta > Magnoliopsida > Malpighiales > Erythroxylaceae > Erythroxylum > Erythroxylum orinocense. The sequence goes on from JANZLX010161392.1 coordinate 12,337, forward strand.
CTGCCCTCTTTGGGGCCCAACCTAGCTGGCACAACGGTTCGAGTACTGGCTCTGATAACACTTGTAACATCCCAGATCACCCGCTTATAGATATTGACCACTTTGGGCCTTAGCCCATCCAAGCCCTCACGGTTTTACTTTTCCCGAGGCCTTCCCAGGTGGTCACCCATCCGAGAACTACTCTCACCCAAGCACATTTAACCTTGGGGTTTTGATGGGATCCTATGCATTAGGCTATGGAAAACGCGTCTGTAAGGGAGAGGTATCCACACTCTTATAAGACATGCTTCATTCCCCTCTCCAACCGATGTGGGATGTCATATGTGAGTAGGATGGCCTAAGAAATTTTTAGAACTTTTTAGGCACAACAACACTCCACTATAATGAAATTCAAAATTACCAACATCTTCAAAGGGAAAGTGTGGCTAAATATAAAATGATATATATTCTAAGAAGAAATAAAAAAAAGAAGCAACAAGTAAGAAACCTCAAATTGGGACAATTAGAAATCCTAAAGAGAAGTAAATTATACTTAACATCACCATTATCAACCCATCTTCTAATCTCAAAGTACTTCAATTCTATATACTTTACATTGTCTATGTTCTTTGTGTTCTTACATATGAGTCATCATTATATAATTTTATTGACTTAGGAATGTAGTTAACAATCTTATCCCATACTTATGGTTCTTGAAGTTTCAGTTAACACATTTGTATTCTTCTTTAAGATAATTCTTAGCAACCACATTTATCAGTTATTATATATATAATGATTCACTTTGACATATGTGCTTATGAACATAGTGTGAATTGAACAATCAAAGATTAAAGTTAGACTTGAACGTTTATCTTTTTTTTTTTTAATAAAAAGCACATGTATGGAGGAGGACAATTCCCACTCAACTCCACATTGAGCACAATTGAGGTAATTTACAAATTTGTTCACAATGTATATATATACGAAAATGGAAGATCTAAGACTTAGTAGATAAAGAGGAAAACTTGTCCAGTTCTTAAAAATTGATCAGTTGATCCACTATTATTTGGCACCTTATAATTAATATGGTAGCAAAAATGAAAATTTTCCCTGTAAATGCACAATATATTCTACAAAAGATCGGGTTTGGTTTGCCCAAAAAAAGGTTATCCAATTGCTCAAAGTGCAAAAATGACATATGCTTCAAGAAACATAAGTATAGTTAACAATCTATAAGAAACTTTCTATCATCTGAGCTCACATCTATAACTAGCCAAACCTACGCATTATCAAAATGTAAAGAAGAACAACTTCATTGTGAATAAATTTATGTAAAGAAGAACATCTTCATTGTGAATAAAAAGAATGTAAAGAAAAACAATTTCATTGTGAATAAATAGTATGTAAAGAAAAACTGCTTCATTGTGAATTAAATGTAAAAATGCACTTCATCTTTATGCGTACTTGGCTAAATAACCCATCATTTCTCACATCTAATTTTATGTATGATCATTAAGATTGAAAAATTAAACAAACCTAAAACTAAGTGTAACAAAAACCTAACCTCCATGTGGCTGACTGTGATGCGAGAGCAAAATGAGTTTCCCAGATGCGAGAAGGGTTGAGGGCCTTGAAAAAATGATCTAAAAATGAGGTGCTATGTGCTGTGATGTGAGAGTAGATTGTGGCATTCGGAGACTAAGGGTGTCCGTAGAACAAGCAGACAATAAAGGGATTAGGCTACATAAACTAGAAACTAAGGGGTGAAAGTCGGGACAACAAACTGAATGAAAGGGCTGAGAGTGGCCACAACAAATTGATTAGGTCATTTTTCATCAACAACGTTGTTCATTTATGTTCAACAATAACTTTGTTTCGTTAATCAGCTTTTGTTGTATTAATTTTGACTGACGTATATTATTAGTTAGGTTTTTAGACACGTAACAAACCACATTAGCAAACTTAACGAAAAAATAACATTGGGCTAGAATCGAAAATTTAAAAGTTTGATCATTTTATTATCACTTTTTGAAGTTTGGGCTATAATTGCCAAATTGAGCACAATTTGGGTTTTTTTTTTGACTAAATTTATTAAATATCTCATATTTAATCATAAAGTTTCTCAACCTTATAATCAAGTTTATCTTGAATAAAATATCTTTGCTCTCTTCAACCTTTTTTTATGTGAGACTCATTAGGTTCCCAAATGTATTGACAATGAATATAAATTATAATTCTAATTAATAATTAGAATTAGATAAATTAAAACTCATTTTAATTTATCTTTAATTCTCCAAT